>JANZXP010000005.1:38754441-38804878 GCA_027576715.1 Erythroxylum flavicans
GTCTATGTCAGTTAGACACATATAGTTTGGAATGGATATTCATAAAGTTTGACAAGACATAGGAGGATATAAGTTTTAATCTCATAAAGGTTCTCTAATGCAGTTTTGCATTAGGTTACGTTAGAGAACATAAAAGTTTTCTATAATGTTGTTTAGCATTCGATGAGAGAAATCAAAATTTTTCTAATGCAGTTTAGCATAACGCTTAGAGAAATCGAGACCTACAAAAAAAGATGATATAGTTTAGATAATACGGATATCATTTTAGTCGCCACACTCTATTTTTTCATTCATGTTAGTGAGGTATTAGATATATATGATTGAATTAGATCTGTGTCAAACAAGACACATGCATTTGATACTTTTCTGTATTGAAAGCCTTACAGGACGAAATGATAGGCTTTGGTTATCTTTGGATCAAATGTTTTCATTTTAAACCTAGTCGACTAATACAGTAGCGTAGTTTAACCAAGTTTTTTAACTGTTTTAAACTTAAGTTAATATTGCAATTAATTATTATCCAAGAGGGAGAATGTTGGATATTTTTGACATTTTTCATAGGGTTGGACAACAATTAATTGCATTTTATCAATTTTCAATAACTTATCGGTTAAGTTACGTAATTTGATCCGGATAAAGATAATAAAGTGGTCCAATAAATGATCTAAGTCATTGGCCCTAAGTTCAGGAGGAAAATGAATCCTGATCAGTATGGACCAGACCCATATTGAGCCTGTGATGGAGAAGCCCAATATGAATGATATATAAAAAGATTAAGGTCTCCTGCAGTTGCTCATATCATTCGTGAGTGTAAAGTTACTCTGACCCGTTTAGAGGTTGACATTTTGAGAAAACTGTAAAAAGACGATGACCGCGTCTCAATAAACAGATTCTGTGAAGGTGGTGGTGGATTCGCGCTCGTTTTAGCCTCAAAAAGTTTGTTTGAAGTTATGAAATCGAAATTAGGTATTTTCTATATTTTTTTCGTTTATTTTCCTTTCACATTCGATCTGAGATACATAATTAAGGTCCTTCTGCATATTATAAGAATGACACGTAACTACAAGCTATTAGGTGAGTGTTGAACTTCGAATATATAGAAGCGCTTTCTATATGTATCACGTTTTACCCAGGAATGCTCATCAAGTCCAAATGTTAAGAGAGAGAGAAAATATTTCATGCGAAACTGGTTTTTGTAGTTATCTCATAAATCGACCTCCTGAAGTAGCTCGAACATTTTGGAAATGGCGTGTATGTATTACCTTGGACGCCATTTCCAACTTATGGTGAAATCAGACAAGAACACGAGAAGACCACATTCATCATTTGAGAACGCGAAGTGCGGTCTCTCCCTCGATCTTATAGAAGGTCGTGAATTATATAGTAACTTTATCTTCTACGTCTTGTCATAGAGAAACGGGATATCCAGTAGCTATCCTAGCTCCTCAGTGCATGGATAACAGGAACCCAACTAAGTATTACCTGGAATGCGACGGGTGATCAACTATTTTATGTGAGATCTAGATTGATCCATCAACGGGCTGGAAGAGCTCAGTTCAAACAATTCTGCCTGTAAAGAAACGACACATCTTCTTCACGTGTCATTGGCCCCTTCAGTCCCCCCTATAAATGCGCAAATTTATTGCACGCCCCTTATTTCCACTCAAATCAGTATTTTAGTCCAAAGCAGTGGTCGATGTGGTTTAATACCTAAAAAAAAGGTTCCCCAAGTTATCGTCTATCTATCGTTACATGTTGAAAAGAGATTTTATTAATTACTTGCTCAAAATGATAAGGCACTTGGGGTGCTGGACGCTTGATTATGTATTAGACATTTATGGTTTTGGAGACCCTTGCGTCGGAAGTCCGGAAACATGAGTGGAAATCCAACTCATAACATCATTAATGATTGCGACATTTCTAATTGTGCCATACTGTTATTTGCTAATATTCACAATATGATAATTAACGGAATAGGAAATTAAAAGACATATGTAATAAAACAATATAAATAAACATATATAAGGATTCTGTTCAAGTTGATCGACTACTAAGGTACTCAGAAAATGTCCATATTGCACTAATAACAAAAAATACCCAACCTTATCTTATTGGTTTTTTTCCATAAATACCTTCCTATTTGGTTTTAGATGGTTCGCATTAAACTTTATATGTTGCATTAAAAAGATGGTGCCTCGCAATAGCTAAACAGCATTGGAGGGCAACAATGAAAAAGTGGAAGCTTGAACAACATGAAGCTAAACGACCTGAAAGTGGAGGAAACTTAAATTAAACCACGTCAGCGAGTTAAACCTTTCAGCTCAAAATCTCAGTGGAATTGAAAGATAACATTTTTAATATAAATCTTATTTTGATTGGATTGACCAAAAAAAAAATTTTACACTAATTTTTTATTTTGGTCGGACTATTATGGTTGTTTACTAGGTTATTGTGTTGCAGTGGATTTAATGAAAATTGGAGTAATGTTAAAACAACCTATCACTATAATTCAAGTCACAATTAAATTTAAAGAAATCAACTCCAAATTTGTACAAAACATTCTAATTCAACTATAATTGATCGAACATGGAATAGTACAAAATTTAGGTTATCAAGTATATTAAACGCAAATATAATTTGTTCTTAATCAAAAATTGTAATTCGCAAACTCTTATGCATCTAGAGTATCTCTTTTTCTTTTTAACTCGCTATAAAACTGTTCTATCCTAGTCTCACAAGCAATTTACCATAATCAAAACAAAATAAAAATTCGAATGAAATCCATTAACAGGTTTTGTTCCTGTAAAGTGCTTACCTTAGCAACAGCAAGGAGGGACAGTGCATACTTAATATGTGTGGTATTGGGCAAAGTGACACGAACTGAGAAATAATGCACCTTCCACAACAGTTTACCTCACCTGCAAGGTAATACTGTTTTTATAACTATTTCTTTTCTTTTTTTATTTTTTTAATTTGGCGTTGGAACTTGGAGATTTGAGGTCTATGTTTCAAGATTTGATGACCAGAAAGAAAATTTCAGTAGGCATTCAAGTCAAAGACGTCTGAACGAAAAGATAAAATTTTTTGGTGAAAACGAGGTAATCACATAAGCCGAAATTTTAATTTAAATAATTAAAAAACAACTTGCTAAAAAATTTAATTGTGATGTATTTACATTATGAATTAAAAATAAAAACATTTCTAACACTCGTTCATTATGTTGGATGCGGTGGCATATAGTGTAGATCAAAATGGGAAAATTATATATTAGTTGATATATAACTTTACTTTTTGAATGTGTAAAATTAAAAACAAGAATTAAAAATCACTTTCTAAATTACAAGCTTAGCGAAATTTTTATTAAGTTGTTATTGTTATTGGTATCTTATCTTATATATAACAAAAATCTTATACTATATAGAGTTATATATAGTTTTTTCCATGGACTTGGAGCAAAGTCCTTTACAAAATTCAGGAAACGAATTGAGGTGCAAATTCTTTGAGCATCCATATTTTTAAGGTTAACTCTAGTTTCTTAAAATTATGACACCAATAATAAACTCCCATACCTTTAATACAACTCTCTCAACGAAACGCATTTGAACTCTTAACTACCACCGCACCCTAAAATACAATTAAAAGAGTAACCCCACAAACCCAACATCCTATGCATAGGGATAATAACAATGATTAGGGCTAAAGCTTACTTGATGTCATCCAAGTATCCACAAATTGTTCCGATTAGAATTAAAGCACGGGGGTCCATAACGTCCAACACTTTAACCCAGCGACAAAGATGCCTATGCTGACTGACTTTGGTCTTTAGGACACGTGTTCTTCGTGCTTTTTCATTCTCGCTTATGTTTTTTAAATAATGCTTTAAACAGCCAACAATGCTCACTTAATCACAATTTTTTTTATTGTATAATTTTAATCTATATAATAAAAGTATAATTTATCTTTAAAAGGACCCTTCAATTACGCTCGTCTCCGCCATTGGCTTCCTCTCATTCTCCTACTACTGCCGGTCTCATCTATCCTTATTTACTCCTACAAATTAAAATATCTTTATCCAACCATGGAGCATGAAGGTTACTGGTTCTTGCACTCCCTCCACACTTTGTCCTTCTTCCTTTTCTCTGCTACTCTAGCTTACGTGTTTCTGTACTTGCTGAGAGCAAAACTTTGGTGCAATTGTCAGATATGTGAAGCTTACCTCACCTTGAGCTGGACCAAACAATTCCATAATCTTTGTGATTGGTATGCTCATCTTTTAAAAAATTCTCCAACCAAAACAATCCACATACATGTCCTTGGCAACACTATCACAGCCAATCCAGATAACGTTGAGTATATGCTAACCACCAGATTCAATAACTACCCAAAAGGGAAGCCTTTCACTACGATCTTGGGTGACTTTCTGGGTCGAGGCATATTCAACGTAGATGGGGACCTGTGGAGATTTCAGAGAAAAATGGCCAGTCTCCAGCTGGACAGCTTCTCGATAAGATCGTATGCTTTCGAGATTGTCCATTATGAGATCGAACAACGACTTATTCCACTATTACTCTCCGTTTCTGGCAAGAATGATAGGGTCTTGGATTTACAAGACGTGTTTCGGAGGTTTTCATTCGATACCATGTGTCGATTTTCATTTGGATTAGACCCCAGATGCTTGGAGATGTCTCTACCCATGTCTGATTTTGCTGTTGCCTTCGACTTGGCATCCAAGTTGTCTGCTGAGAGAGCGATGACTGTGTTCTCTTTTGTTTGGAAGATCAAAAGGATGTTGAATTTAGGTACTGAGAGGGAAATGAATAAAGCCCTTAAGATGATCAATATTCTAGCTCACGAGGTGATAAAACAAAGGCGTAACATGGGGTTTTTAAACCACAAAGATCTTCTATCCCGGTTTATGCGTACTGTTAGTGACGAAAAATTCTTGCGAGATATTGTCATAAGCTTTCTCTTAGCTGGTCGTGACACGGTTGCTTCAGGTTTAACCAGTTTATTCTTGCTTCTTGCAAACCACCCAGAAGTTGGATCATTAATACGTCTGGAGGCGGATAAGGTTTTTGATACAAACCATGGAGTAACTAGCTACAAACAGCTTCGAGAACTTCATTATTTACATGCTGTAGTCTACGAAAGTATGAGACTGTATCCGCCTATCCAATTTGATTCCAAGTTCTGTCAAGAAGATGATGTATTACCGGATGGGACTTTCATAAAAAAAGGAACTAGGGTTACTTACCATCCATATGCTATGGGACGGATGGAACAAATCTGGGGTCCAGATTGCTTGGAATTCAAACCAGATAGGTGGTTGAGAGATGGTTCCTTCTTCCCTGAAAACCCTTTTAAATATCCAGTCTTTCAAGCTGGATTTAGGGTCTGTTTGGGCAAAGAAATGGCCATCCTGGAGCTTAAGAGTGTTGCTCTTTCACTGTGTCGCCGATTTCATTTCCAATTAGCGAATCCATGTCGCACAACACGATTCTCTCCTGGGCTGACAGCCACTTTCAACGGTGGGCTCCCGGTTTTAGTGCAAGAAAGGGCGACAACTACTACTCATCATGATCATCAATGGTCTGATTCGTAACTTGCAAAGTTGTCCACGGTAAATCATTCGTATATGGTAAATGTGTATCTTTCCACTATAATTATATGCAGCTTAAGCTAGCTGTTTGATTAGCAAATTGCACGAAGCATGTAGGCACCAATGAAGTTGAAAGGGGAGTGATTTAGATGGGACGTCACGCTTTTTAACGTCTTATATGTGTTTTAAGAATCAAAGGCAGAAGTTCGGTTCGTGTCGGCAGCACAAGATAGACTAGGATCTCCTATCTTCCTGGACTGTAAGATGGGATTGCTTGTTTCTTGTTTATGTCTAATCATAAAGTTGGGAAAGTCATATACTTGTTTGTTTCATGAATTTGATGTGAGAATTCGGTGTATTAATATAATCACAATATTAATTTTATATGTATAATTATTAATTAAATTGTTTAACGTATGTTTAATAATTATAATGAGATAGTTAATAATTTATTAATTATATTTGAGGCACATAGTATTATCCGAATAATTATATATTGACCCATTAAACTATAATTTATAAAATCTTTAAAATAACACAATTATTCTATTCTACTTCTTAGAATAAAACATATTATAATATATAATATATGGTGAGATTGTGTGAATATATGGTATATGTGGGTGTGAAAAAGAATATTGAGTCTTCTACTATTAGTTCTCTATTACACAAGATGGTGTTGTTTTGATAGCTTATGGTAAATGATGGAGAGAATCCACTGAGACTCTATGCCAACTAGTGGAGATATAAATTTTAATCTTATTATGTTATTATGCTCTAAATAAAATGAGATCTTAGCTGTGTAATCTAAATAAAATGAGATTTTAGCTGTGTAATGTTGATAAATGCATAGGTGTTTATAGCATTTGAAGCTTGTAATTTAGTTTAATATGAGATATCTCCCTAAGAAAACCTCCTCTTAGAAGCTGAAAATTGTATTCGGCAGAAATTATGGATCTCTTGAAATTTTCCAAATCTCACATGTCAGTGAGACTTTTCTTAATTAGATTGTTGTTGTTATAAGATCATTAATGCATATTCTTCTGTGGGTTATTCTTGAAATATCTCAGGTTGCTTCAGCAGTACTTAAAACATGCTTATTTTGAAGCTAGTTTTACATGGATTGGTTACTTTACTCGATAAGTGGTCTTTTTCTCTTTGCTCGAGGTATCTTGCTCTAATCTTAATTTAACACTTAAATCCTCTTATAAGCTAACCTAGGTTCGATTGTTTTGATAATGATCATTTAACCTAGGTACAAAAAGCTGAAGATCAAAATAGTAACCTTAGGAAAAATTTTGTTTTCCTACCTACCTATCAAAGAAAGTTTTAACCTAAGAAGGGAAAAGTTTTAACCTAAAAAGGGTTCCATATGTTACGAGGTTGCCCTTTAGAAGTTGGATAAAACGTAGTAGTAGGCTTTACATTCTTGAAGATCCAAGGGCCTCTTTTATGTTTTTATAGTTACATAGAACTTTTATCATATGAAAGATCCTAGAAGTGTCATGTTATATTGTCATTCCCCCTCTATGCCTAGAACTTGAAGAAAAAAGTAAGAAACGACCTAATTCTCCTCGTTTATGAATAGTAAATTAATTCTCTAGTTTTAAGATTTAATCAGTATTGACAAATACTATTACAAGTGTAACCTTAAATATCGTGATATGTTTACTACTATTAACTTGTTATAATTACACTCGTATTAATAAGGGTTAGTATTGTTCACAATCTCATTATTACTGACAATTTACAATTTGAAATTTTAGGTTTCATATCTACCAATATGTAGTGCAAGAGTTTGTCATCAAGAGAAAAAAAAGGGCAGCTCGTCACGAGTGAGAGAATTAGGTAGTTAAAAATGTTGGAAGCAGGATCCCAACTACAATTTGTCTTCTATTTTTAATTGATCAAAGTCGTACATCTCTTATATTTTTATGCAAGAGGAGATACGCAAAACTTTTATCACGATTCTTCTTCACATGGTACTGATTTGGTTCCTCGAGGAATACAGTCTTATTGTAGATCTACTCATCTAGCTTAACTCGACCTTGTTTAAAAATCCAAGTTTCAATAAGATCCGATGTACGTTATGTTCCTTTTTTGACTCTCATCTTGGCCAGTGATTGTTCCGTGGTCCTTGATCTTAGCAATCTTATATTCTAATATAGATAACGAGTGAGCCATGGAACTACTTACGTTTTCAGATGTTATCGTCATGTACAACTCAAGAAGATTGCAAGATTTTTCTTTCATCAACGGATGGTAAGGCATCTTGAATTCATAAGTTGGGTGTCGGTTGATTATTCACATATATATCAAGCACAAAAAACGTGCTGGTATTTCGATTTCAGTATGTGTATACAGTTAATATAAAAATTATACACATAAACTCAGACAAAAAAAAAGGCCTGACCCTTGATAGTTAAATAGATGACTTGTCTACATCGCACTCAACATGTGAAGGAGACAACAAGTTCAAACAACATGTCAAAATCGCTATAGAAGTTTGTTTAGCTTATGGAAATAACAATCATACGATTTAGCTGATCCATGAGAGTTAAAGTGAGAACATCTCATCTTACCAGTGAACGAACATAAATATTGTGGACAAATCTTGAAAATTCTCTTTGTGAATTCCTTAAATTTTCTATGAATATAGATCAATAATACACTTCCCTCAAGTTACGTATGCGCAAATGTAGATTGAAGACCTCATTATTAAGCCCAATTAAGTCTAACGCACCCCAAATCTATTAAGGGAACATGCCTAATTTTAAGTATTCTGTTCTGACTCAACCTCATAACTTAAATAGGCAGGGGACTTGAATCACTAATTTAAATAAAATAATGAACCCATCCGATTTGATTTATCGCAAAATCATTTTAGCTTATGTCAATTTTAAATTGGATCTATATCATGTCTACTTATACATAACTTTATTCCAGATGTAAATAATTATCCACGACTATAACGTCTTAAATTTTGGTGCATTAATTATCTAAAATGAAAGTACCTAGTTTGAATATAGAAAAAAAATGGAGACAAGCTAATAACTCAAACAAAAATCATGTTTATTTGATAAATTATGAGGATCTTCCTTCTTCATTATCAATTAATACTTTAACAAATTGTATACACAGTAATAGTAACAACGCGGAAAAACTTGGTTTGACGTAGCTGATTTTGTTTTTAAAATATCATGTAACTTACGTACATGAAACTGATTTCACGTAAACCTTTTTTTTTTTTCCCTTTTTTGCTAGGCATACTTCATGCACACATAACATATATATGTACATGGTTCAATAAGATTAATGATCAATACATATATTCCTCTGAGAGAAAGTTCTTGCAACTAAATCACTTCTATATCTTCTTGTGCCTAATTTAAACGTAAATCACGCTGAAATAAGTCGAAGAAACGCTCGAAATTTTCATATGGTTTTGAATCTTAAAGCGGTAAAAAAAATTTTAAAAATATATCGATAAATATTGTTATTGTGTTAACCAATGTTTTAAAAACCGGACCGGATATTGAACCGGTCGAAGGAAAGGTTTAAGGTTTAGAGGTTCAACCGGTAAGGAACCGCTATAAAACCGGTATATAATAAATAAGAAGTAAAATTTATAAAAATAAGTAAAAATAAAATATTTATTAAAATAAAAAATACATCAATATCTATTATTATATAATGAACTAATAATAAATAAAGTGAGAAAGAAGATGAATATGTGATTTTAAAGAACATGACTGTAAATTCTCAAATGTGTCTTACAAGGAAATCCTAAAGAGCAGAGGTAAGTATCAAAGTTTGAGCAAGATTATTTAGAACAGGAGCTTATTACCAAAGATTTCATTTCATACGTAGTTGATAGCTAAAGAAAATATGGCTATATTGAGCCACTTACATTTCCTCAACTTAGAGAACATATACTTTTTGTGCAAAAGCAATATTGAAACTCTAGAATACATCTTCTTCGCTTATAACTTTTCCTTTGGTATATGGAAATCAATTATAGAACTATATCATCTCAAGATTCGTGCAACTAAGGGAATTCATGACATGACTTTTATCTGCTAGAATCCCTTTTAGTGATAAACTCTAGTGCTAATAGCTTTTAGATCATTTCTCTACAAGCTTTAGGAAGAAATGAATGTCAGGTGCTTTAAAGGTAAATAAAGAACAGTAAACTACATAAGGGTTAAGCTTATGCTACAAATTAGAGAGTAGACAATGATAGAATAGAAAAGTTAGAAGTTGTAGTTAATTGATAGTATCTTTATGGAGAATAAAAGAGGCAGTAGATTACTAGAGTTGATATTAAGCTACTCTAAAACAAGGTCTTTATTACCAGTATGATAGGAAGAGCTGGAGTAGCACACATGTAAGGATAAGTTACACAACTAATCAATGAACGTATTAGGTATTTTAATGCTAAAATTTGGATGTCCATATTTTGTAGAGCTTAGTTAAGGATATGTATTATTGTTATTTTGTATTGTCTTTCCTGTGTAGCCATAATTTTAATAAATTAATGATAACGATCCATGCCAAGATGACAAAAACCAAAAGACAAATGAGTAGTTGCAGTAGTATTCAGAGTACGGACTTGGTAGCTCCCATAGGTTATATTTGTAAAGATCAATATCTGTTGTTATAGATGCTGGAAGCAAATGAGAAGTGGCTTTGTTTTGCAAGTAATGAATGATAAGCTCTTCGTCTGAGAGGTGAAACTTGGTGGAAATCTGAAGCCTTGTCCTGAACTTCGAAATCGAAACCATTCTATGACTTAAAGGGGCTCTGTTTTCCCTTCTTCCAACTAGAAAATGACTACTAAGGACTTGGAATCGACAGGAAGGAGTTTTGTTAAGAAGATTCGATATAAGGGATATCGTTCAAGTTTCAGGTGCATTATATACACGTAGATGTTGGCACTCGACGTTAGTATCGTAGACAAGAAACCCCTAACGTTTTGCATGTTCCCCACACAATGTCTAGTGTCAGTAACATGATGGGTTTTCCTTAACAAGAAGCACACAGCTTGCTCTGTGCAAATGCCAAAAAAAAAACATTATCTTAACTCTCTTGGATCTCATCATCTGTCCGTTCAAGGTTTAAAGACGAGAATTGAGTGGACGTAAGAAAAGGGAAGTGTATAGGGAAGAGGAAGAGAAGGGCTTTTGAAGTTTGAATATTGTGTCGAGATCACCATGTGTCGATGAAGAAAATGGGGTAAAAAGAACAGACATTTGGAGATGAACCTGCGGAACTGCATTTTTTGGTGAGCAGTCGGCGCACGTATTCCTTCGACCGAATTCTGGAGTTTTATACCATTCCGGTTGGACCGGTTCGTCAAAAAACCGGCCGGTTCACTGATAAACCGGCCGGTTTTAATAAACAGAGGTTATTAGTTAAAACCGGACCGGACCACTGACCGGTTCAAACTTTTTCCGGTCGGACCGACCGGTCCGGTCCGGTTTTTAAAACCTTGGTGTTAACTAATCCCAAGTTGATGTGTTAACTACGTTTCTTTCAGGATAAGATCAACACAATACTAACTAAATAAAAGAAAGGGATGCCATTTTCTATGTTCTTGAAATATGTTAACCAAAGATGTCATTGTCACGCAACATAGTTGGTGTGAGTGGTTCAGCACTCTTATCTCTTAACTAGGGGTCTCAAGTTCGAGCCCTAGGAATAAAGAAACTTATTTGGCCAGCATTTTATCTCTTACAGGTTGACTCGATGGGAGCGGAGATTAGTCTGAGTGTGAATGGCTTAAAGGCGTCTTCTTATAGTTAGGACTCTCTTAAAATACCTTGTGGGCTAACTAAAAAAAACTTTTAAAAGAATGAATTTGGAGTATTTTGTTAATTTTCAATGAAAGAAAATTTTCAAGCTAACGTCCGGTTTGAGCATTAATTAGGGTTTTAAATTTGGCCAAGCAGGCTGTAGCCAAGCCAAGATTTGGCTGATGCAGGTCGGACAATGTGGAGACCTCGCCTATCTTGAGTTACACGTGGTTGATCCAACGTTCTTGCCGATTTCTATATAATAGTAGACAGCGCAAATTTGCATTGATAATTCAAGTAAGTATAATATCCATGTAATTTAAAATTAAGGAGTTTTATATATATGTTATTTACACGTAATTTAAAATTAAAGAGTTTATATATATATATATATATAAATTTTGAGGAAAAAATAAAATTATGTGATTGAGGATAAAATTTTATAAAAGAAAAGAGGTAAAAAAATATAATAGTTGGAATATTTAGAATGAATTAATAAAATAAGTAAGTTAAAATTAAAATTTTTAAAATTTGGAAATGTATAGTAAACAAGGAATTAAAAAATAAATGGATGAAATATGTTAGTGAATATTGCGAAATTTATATAAAGGAAAAGATAAAATAGTTTAATAAAAGTTTAAAGGAAAAGGCATAAATAAAAGTGTTATAATATTTTAGTACATAGTTAAAAAATTATAGATAAAATTTTATAAAAAATTATACAAATATAAGGAGTCATGTCCTAATTATGATTTAAAAATTTTAAGGAGTTATGGAGTGAGATTTATGACCAATCGAAAAAAAAAAGAGAATTGAAGAATATTGATAAATATGTTATGTTATCAATGGCTAAAGATGCATAAATAATTATTGTTAAATTTTAAAATTTGTGGAAAACATTAAAATTCGTGAATTTGAATCAAATTGAGTTAAAATATTTAAAATAAATTAATAAAATTAGTTAGTAAACGTTTTCACCTTTTAAAGGTACATGTAAAATTTTTATTATGTTGTTGCAGTAGTTATGGGAATTTATTCAAGAAACATATGATAGGAATTAAAATGCAAGATGATGCACGAGAGTATGTCCCTTTTTTTTTTTGCTAATCATAAGCAAAACACATAAATAGCCCAAAACTACCGTGCAAGTATACATAATTTTGTTATAGGTTTCCCCAGACTATTAAATTAGGAGCTAAAATTGTAAAGAAATAGTAAATTCAAGTATATCCGATAAACACATGAAAGGCTAGCTGGAGTTCAAGAAAATATAAAACTAAAACACAAAAGTTAGAAAAGTTACATGCTTATATTGTTTGACTTACTGTGAAAGAAGTCTATGATAATTTGGGTATTTTGTTAATGTCATCAACATTTACATTTGAGATTGGTATGGGTTTCGTGTCACTGAATCTGTTGTGAAGACATTGTCTTACTCTTAAAGAAGAAACAAGAATATCTTCTAAAAATATAAAAAACCAAAATATATTAGGCATAGAGTATAAAAGTGAACATTACTTTTTTGATAAAAATGCTGAGTAAATGAATAATAGATGATAATATAATTGACGAATAAAAAAGAAGTTGAAATAGTTTGATCAACATAAACATGCAAAAATTGATTGAATAAATAATGATAAATACTTGAAATAGGTGTAGGTGTAATTTCGGCATTGTTATTTTGATTGTCAGTTAAAATTTCATCATTTTTTTCAATCGAAGTTGAACTCTTTTGTAATTCAGTATCGTCAGTTTGTTCGTAATAGATAACAGTGATCACTGCGCATTTGCGCAGTAGAAATTTGGAAACAGATAACACCCAATAATTTTTGGGAATTAAAGAGTATGTATATATAAGTTTTGTTATGAATAGTTAAAATGTGTAAGTAAATATTGTTAAAGTTAAAATTTAGTGGGAAAAATTAGAAATACATTGGATTAATAAAAGTAGAAAGAAAAACTGACAATTCGATGAAGTAAGGTTTGTTATAATATTTTAGTAAAGAATATAGTGTCGAGGTCAATAAACAAGTAATTTATTATTTGCTTTACTTGTTTCAGAGTTGGCAAAAAATGGTGTTAGCATAAATTAGCTTATGGGTTTTCTACTATGACTTTTGTGTTTTATATGTAATAGAACCTTTAATTGTATATATTGTATGTTTAATGTTTATGTTTTTTTTTTGTTTAGCTTGTAGTTTATGTTTATAATATTTGTTCTTGTCTCCGGTGAGTGGAGATTTCTCCTACTTATGTTTCTGATGATGGTTGGTTGTTTTATTTCTGCTACATTTTATGTTTCGTTTTTACCGTTTGACTTTTAAATTAGGTCTTATTGTATAAATGGAATTTGTCTATGCTACTAATATATGTATATATTTGTTGGTTGACATGTAATAAATGTACGCCGATGACAGGTTGGTAACAAGATTATGAAGGTGCACTAAGGAATTCCATTTAAGGAAAAACAAGAATGATGAATTGAAATGATTTTTTGTGGGCTTGATTTAGAGTATGAATATTTTATTAGAATTCTTAGTCCGTCCAAGTTGGATGATCTCATTCTCGCTTAGTATATATGTACTTAATATACTTAAATATTTAATAATAATAATAACAATAATAATAATGAGGCCTAGATTTAGGGGAAAAGACGAGCATCCTACATGTGCAGTTTGGCTGAAAAATTCAAAAAAAATTATTTTTATTTTATGTTTTGTATTTGAGAAGGAAACACCATAGGTAAGAGTTATAATCAATATAAATAAATTATTTATGTTTAATTTTTATAATTACTTTCAATTATTTTTAAAAATAAAAAGTACATTCAATAAATATACTTTAAGCATAGAATATCTTTAAAATCTATAAATTTCAAATTAATTATTCTATTAATTAAAATATAATAAAAATATTATTTTTATATAATTTAGTTATTAAATTATTTATTTAAATAAAATGTAGTAGATTTAATATGATAATAGTATGACAATTATAATTTATATTTCTATAATTTGTTTTATTAAATATAATACATGTGTTAACAAGAATTGGACCTTCTTATTAACTCACTTATAATTTATATATCATTAACTATAATATGTAATCGCGCAAGATCTTAACTTTTTTATTATCCTACATAATTTCATTATTAATCAGCTAGATCATAAATCCTACTCTTTTTATTTTTGTTTTTAGTATGATTTTTTCTGTTTCTTTTTTTATATTATACTTTTTCAAATAAAATTGAAAACATATTTGATTAATATCAATATATTTATAATTTATTACTAACAATAAGTAAATATATTTAGAAGTCAATTTTTTATTGTAAATATATTTTATATAATATTCAAGCTAGCAACAAAAATGATATCTTTCCTTTTCCCTTGTATCCAATTATTGGAAGAGAGATTATTACCTAATATATGACAAGGTGAAAACTTAACATATTAAGAAAACTAAAATGTTCTTCAGTAAGGTAAAAGAGAAAAAAAGGTAGTTATTTAGTGTTCCCTAGTTTAACTGTTTCTGCTTTATTTATAAAGCAATCGGTCATAGCACATTGTATAGCATATTCATGTCAAGAGGAAAAACAAAACATTAACAAACTAGTGATTTAGTGAACATATCTAGTATTAATGAAAAAGGAGCAAGTTTAGTGACAAAATTAAATAACAATGAATAAAAATTAAGATACATTTTAATTTTCACTTTCAATCTCCTTATTATATTTACAATTTTTAGACTACAATATAAATTTCTAAATAAAAATTGAACATATATTATTTCGGTAAATTAGTTAAACTATTAATTTAATTTTAATATTTTATATAATTTTTACTAAAAATATCAATAGGAAATTCATCATATTTTATTAAAAATAAAAAACAAAGAAGATATTTGTAAAATGTTTAATTAAAAATATTTTTATTTTATGAATTTATTTAATTTTAAAGTAATTATAAGATAAAAGAAAGCAAATTATTAGTAATTAATATTAAATAATTAAATCAAATTTATTAAGTTAATACATAACCCTCAGCAGTTCCATTTTTCAAACCCCAAGTGAAGTATTTAGTATTACATGCATAACTTAAACCATTTGGCATTCATAAGCAGAAAGTCGATGTACCTGCAATTTAACTAATATTAGGCAAACAAAGTTTATCATCGACAAACACAAAAATAAAACAGTTTTGCAACACAATATAGAGTCAAAAAGAGTATAAGAAGGCCTAAAACATCAAACTAAAAGGAAAAAAAAAAGAATGATCTATAAGTAAAGAAGAGCTATAAGTTGACATGTCTTAGCCTTATCTTAATAAGTAACTATAGATTAAAGAAGTGTACGAAAATCATAGCATGCCTGAATTGTACATACCCAAATAATTGGGGTTATTTAATTCTAATCCATAAACTTAAGTTAAGGTCACGACTAATGGAAGTCCTTTCGGAACTGCAACTACTACAATAGTAACCTACAATATAAAAAATATTAGTTACCAATCAAATGAAGCAAAAAAGTTGATGTTGTAGCGCAAATTATTGCGATTGTAAGTATTTTAACTACTCCATCAACAACGTCACTGACTTTAGTTTTACCAACTCTGAACTGAACTTTTTCATAAAGACTTTTTCCATGGCTAGTAAAGAATTTGTCATTGCAAAGTTCACATAATCAACACAAATCAAGGGAAAGAAGGGTGGAAATAAAGGAAAATACATAAAGATTGTCATCGCCTGACCAAAAGAACAACCAGGACTGCAAAAGCTACAGTAAGTCTAACAATGCCAATAAAAGTTGTAACCCCGTTTAAGCGCACCTATTATTAGACATTTACATGTAAACAGATGTTAAGCTCCAAAGACACAAAAAGAAGTAAGAAAATATTAAAGGGCCCAGAAGGCAATGATGGAAGAAGGTTAAGGGCTGTTTTTTTTTTTAAAGATAAGGTTAAGGGATGTTTTGACTGAAAAAAGTTGCATCTCTACTTTATAAAGCAAAGATGAGACATGTTTTGACTGGAAAAGTCTACTTCATAAAGTGAAGGTGAAGCATTTGAAAAAACAAATGAGGAATTGTATCCATTCTGTTTTCATATACTAATTATAGGATGGTGTTTATGTATTATTAATATTTTAGCTGCTTACTTTGAGTTTCCAAAATGTATCCTAGATTGATAACATCACATAATCTTATAGGATTTTGACTCAATCTATTTTGTTCATTTTTGTCCCATCTCTACTTCCACTAGAAAGAACAACAAACAAAACCAGTGAAGTGTTTTTAATTAGACACAGGAAAAAGAAAAGCACTTCCACATAGCAGAAACTACCAAGTTTACATGAAAATGAATAGGCAAGGCTACACAATAGAGTCAAAAAGAGTATAAGAAGGCCTAAAACATCAAAAGTCAAGTAGAGAACTGGAAGGGGAAAAAAATAGAATGAACTATAGGTAAAGAAGAGCTATAAGTTGACATGCCTCAGCCTTATCTTAATAAGTAACTATAGATTAAAGAAGTGTACCAAAATCATAGCATGTTTGAATTGTCCATACCCAGATAATTGGGGTTATTTCTAATACATAAATTTAAGTTAGGTCACAACTATTGGAAGCCCTTCCAGAACTGAAACTACTACAATAGTAACCTAAAGTATAAAAAATATTAGTTACCAATCAAATGAAGCGAAAAAAGTTGATGTTATAGTGCAAATTATCACAACTGTAAGTATTTTAACTGCTATATCAACAACATCACTGACTTTAGTTTTACCAGCTTTGAGCTGAACTTTTCCATAAGGACTTTTTCCATGGCTAGTAAAGAATCTATCATTGTAAAGTTCACATAATCAACACAAATCAAGGGGAAAGAAGAGTGGAAATAAAGGAAAATGAATCAACATTGGTCAAAGGAAAGAAGGGTGGAAATAAAGGAAAATACATAAAGATTGTCATCACCTAACTAAAAGAACAACCAAGACTGCAAAAGCTACAGCAAGTCTTCAATGCCAATAAAAGTTGCAACCCTGTGTAAACACACCTATTATTAGACATTTACATGTAAACAGATGTTAAGCTCCAAAAACACAAAAAGAATTGAGAAAATATTATAGGGGCCCAGAGGGTAATGATGGAAGAAGGTTAAGGGATGTTTTTTTTTAAAGATAAGGTTAAAGGATGTTTTGACTGGAAAAAGTTGCATCTTTATTTTATAAAGCAAAGATGAGACATGTTTTGACTGAAAAAGTCAACTTCATAAAGTAAAGGTGAAGCATCTAAAAGAAGAAATGAGGAATTATATCCATTTTGTTTTCATATACTAATTATAGGATGGTGTTTGTGTATTATTAACATTTCAGTTACCTACTTTAAGCTTCCAAAATGTATCCTAGGTTGATGACATCATATAGTCTTATAGGACTTCAACTCAATCTATTTTGTTCATTTTTGTGCCATCTATACTTCCACTGGAAAAAACATCAAGCAAAACTAGTGAAATGTTTTTAATTACACACAGGTAAAAGAAAAGCACTTCCACAAAGCAAAATCTACCAAGTTTACATGAAATTGAATAGGCAAGACTACATAATATAGATAAAAAGAGTATAAGAAGGCCTAAAATATCAAAAGTCAAGTAGTGAACTGGAAGGAAAAATATAGAATGATCTATAGGTAAAAAAGAGCTACGAGGTAACATGTCTCAGCCTTATTTTAATAAGTAACTACAAATTAAAGAAGTGTACCAAAATCATAGCACGTTTCAATTGTATATACCTAAATAATTAGGGTTATTTCTAATACATAAACTTAAGTTAAGGTCACAACTAATGGAAGTCATTCCGGAACTGCAACTACTACAATAGTAACCTACAGTATAAAAAATATTAGTTACCAATCAAATGAAGCAAAAAAAGTTGATGTTGTAGTGCAAATTATCGCGACTGTAAGTACCTTAATTGCTCTATCAACAACATCACTGACTTTAGTTTTACCAGCTTTGAACTAAACTTTTCCATAAGGACTTTTTCCATGGCCAGTAAAGAATCTGTCATTACAAAGTTCATATAATAAATGCAGATCAAGGGAAAGAAGGATGGAAATAAAGGAGAATGAATCAACATAGATCAAGGGAAAGAAGGATAGAAATAAAGAAAAATACATAAAGATTGTCATCACCTGACCAAAAGAACAACCAGGACTGTAAAAGCTACAGCAAGTCCAACAATGTCAATAAAAGTTGCAACCCCGTTTAAACACACCTATTATTAGACATTTACATGTAAACAGATGTTAAGCTCCAAAGACATAAAAAGAAGTGAGAAAATATTAAAAGGCCCAGAGGGCAATGATGGAAAAAGTTAAGGGATGTTTTTTTTAAAGATAAGGTTAAGGGATGTTTTGACTGAAAAAAGTTGCATCTCTACTTTATAAAGCAAAGATGAGACATGTTTTGACTGGAAAAGTCTACTTCATAAAGTGAAGGTGAAGCATCTAAAGAAGAAATGAGGAATTCCATACATTCTATTTTCATATACTAATTATAAGATGTTTGTGTATTATTAATATTTCAACTGCCTACTTTGAGTTTCCAAAATATATCCTAGATTGATGACATCGCATAGTCTTATAAGATTTCAAGTCAATCTATTTTGTTCATTTCTGTCCCATCTCTACTTCCACTGGAAAGAACACTAAGCAAAACCAGTGAAGTGTTTTTAATTAGACGCAGGAAAAAGAAAAGCACTTCCACAAAGTAGAATCTACCAAGTTTACATGAAATTTTCATGTTGTTGAAGTATCTTACAAATAGACCAATCAAGGAAATATCAACATATTCATAGAGACTCGCAAAAACAAATTAGTCACTCAAATCCAAAAGTCGTGTTTCCCTTTACCTCCTAAACTTGTCATTAGACTGGAAAAGAGAGCAAAAAAACCAAAACTCCAGAGATCCTCTTATTCCTCGGCTCTAAAACCAATATCATGTAGTTCATATCCACTGAGTTGAGCGACATGGCTTCAGATCTTTAAGCAAGTCCTTAGCTGGAGGCCCAACCCTCCTTCCTTTTATGTAAACGAGACCTACTGTACACAACAAAACCCTACAACCACAAAACTTTTCAATGATTAAACTAGATCAAAATATCACATTCATTAGCAAATATCAAACTCTGGAATCTTCCATAAGCTAATCACTCACAGGCTAAGTAACACTTTTTCTCCGGCTCGTTGCCTCTATTGAAGCAATGAGTAAATGCAGTTACAGGTGCACGCAATGGATACCTAACATGTAAAGAATTCGAAAACTGACAAAACAAAAGTAATCTCGTCAAAAGAAAACCAAAAAGAGAGACAAAAAAGGAGAGTAAATGTATAGGTATAATAGATACAATGGCCAGTGAAATTACAGATGAAGTAGTGTTCCCCTCTTGAATTCAGAGTGATTCGAGTAGGGTCTGTACGAACTAACATAATAGGATTGGTTGTACTATAACTATCATAATCTAACCTGCTCACTTGAGCAACATTATGATCCCCATTTGCGAAATTGAACACTGCACAACGATTAGTCAAGAAAGATCAAATCTTTACTTCAATTCAATTCTTACCAGAACATGATACAACTATAGTTTTAATACAGATTACCAAGTATGTCACCAACAACGAATCTCTAGCTTGCAGCCCAAGAAGAGTAAGAACTAGTACTAGGTATGATCCAGGCTAAGTTGCCTCTAACTACATGGTTTGTTTGAGAAATTAAGCACTGGAATAAAACAGCTGCTACAATTACTGCAAGAAATGCTATGTTCGATGTTCGTCCCATGATTTGTGTTTGTGTTCTTTAAGTCCAGGTCACCTCTATTCGTCTTTAACTCTTTCTTTTCAAGATATCTGTTGTTTTTACTCGAAAGGAAGGATCCATTAACACAAAAACGCAAACAAAAATCAAGTTTGATCCAAAAAGATAAAGAATTGATTGAGAAATTAAAATAAGAGAATTACTATAGTGAGTTTGCGATAAGCAGTGCGGATATCGAAGAAGGAGGCATCCTTGTGAATGCGGGGGACAGAGTGATAGCAAGATTTAACATTAGATCTTCTTCTGCTCCATCTCTAACTTTCTGGGCTGTTTATGAAGAATGAGAGATAATATCTGCTGGAACTTTGAGAGAGGAAAAGAGAGAGAGAGGAATTTATGAGTGCGTTAAAGGTAGAACATTCGAGAGTTTCGGTATTTTATTTTGATATGTATCTCAATTAAATGAAGCTCAAAGTGACATGATTGAGACCAAGAAGCATTATTAATTGGTGACAACAAGAGAGATTGGAGAGAGAAGCAGGAAGAGAAGGATGATTTACTTTTCCTTTAGTTTGCAATCTCTAAGTATCTTTTCTTAACATTCTTCAGTTTTTGTGTGTGAAATGTCGTAAGAGAGATTAGAGAGAGAAGTAGAGGTTAGGAGAGTTATTAATTGGGTTAATAGGTTTCCTAGTCAAGAAACTACCAAAATTTATTACGCTTTAGAAAATATAATGAACTAAACAGGTGATATCTGTTTTTTTACTCGGAAGGAAGGACAGGCCAACTTGTGTCTACTATTTATAGGGAGAGTTTAATGGAATAAATTAGGCTGTAAGATAAATTTGGGACCGATAGATCTTAGACACGTTAACGACAACTGCAACTATCTATTCGTGCTTAGTATATAGTAGCTAACAAGTAAAATGGTGTATGTCACAGGTGTGACATGTTAAGTCACATTCGTGAGACCTAAAAAAATTAATTTGAAATGGCATATGGTATCAACGAGTACCAAAAATTGTATTGTACCAACATTATATATTGTATTCATAACTTTGTTTAAAACTTATAATTTATATTAAATGCTCATTTACTTTTATTCTTCAAACATTGTTTTAATATTGCCTTTTTAATTTTAATATTTAAGTTTAATTTATTTTTCAAGTTTTTTCTATTTATTTGTCAACATATTTCTGTTTTAGATGTATAACATAAACATGTGTATTTAATTTAGATGTAATAAATAAATAATATGTCATGGGTGTGACATGTTAAGTCACACCCGTGAGACCTTCTCATGGGAGTGATTTAACATGTCACGCCCATGAGTATGTATACTTAAGAAAAATTATTACTAGTTGTTTAAATTATGTTGTATATTTTATTGAACCATCCTAGTAACATGTAGAAAAAAGTGGTCGTACATTCGTCATATAAGAAGAGAACCTACGAAAAAAATAAATGTGGTATGTCATGGTTGTGACTATTTAAGTCACAAGCGTGACAATAGAGAAGAATACAGGTCGTTGATGAAATGGACGATGGGATGGAATTTTATGGTCGCCCATCTCATTCGTCCTTAGTATATATATATACTTAATAACATAAACATGTATATTTAATTTAGATGTAATAAATAAATAATATGTCACAGGTGTGACACGGGAGTGATTTAACATGTCACACCCGTGAGTATATATACTTAAAAAAAATTATTACTATTTGTTTAAATTATGTTGTATATTTTATTGAACCATCCTAGTAACATGTAGAAAAACGTAGTTGTATATTCTTCATGTAAGAAGAGAACCTAAGAAAAAAATTAATGTGGTATGTCATGGTTGTGACTGTTTAAGTCACAGGCGTGACAATAGAGAAGAATACAGGTCGTTGATGAAATGGACGTTGAGATGAAATTTTGTGGTCGTCCATCTCATTCGTCCTTAAGGCTTGTTTAGTTAGATGTTAATTAATGGAATGGAATGAAATGAAATGAAATGAAACAGAACAGAATGATTTATAATAGAATGGAATGTAATATAGTGAAAAGTAGTTTGAAAAGGATGGAAGGGTTCATAATGTAATGTAGTGAAATATTGTTTGGAAGATGAATGGAATGAAATGTAATGTATAATAAATGACTATTATGCCCCTGATATTAAAATGGTTGTTACAAGAGATTTAACGCTATAATTTTAAAACATAAATCATGAACAAGTCACATCCCTGAGAAATAAAATTTTTATATATTTTCTATTTTAAAATAATAAAAGTTTTATTATTTTATTAATTATATATAATTTATTATTAATTATATAAAAATATTATTATTAATTATTTAATAAATTTTATTCTATTATATGTGATTTATATTTTAAAATTATTTATTTATATAGAAATATATACAAATAATTAAAGAATAATTTTTTTATTCTAATTAATAAAAATTTTATTATTTTATTATTAATTATATACACTTTTTTTTAATAATATAAAAATATTATTATTAGGGTAAGGAGAAATAATATAAAAAGATTATTAATTATATGCAAGGAATTAGGATTAGAAGAAATAATTGGTATTAAAAAAATTATTGAGGGCATATTAGGTAGTATGTATTTATTAGTTTACGTTCTATCCTAAACCCCCCAAATCGGAGGTTTCATATTTTCACTGTTTATGATAGAATGGAACGTAACATGAAACCCTCCGCTTCCATCCCATTTCATTTCATTCTATTATGAAACTCTCAACCAAACAATAAAATATGTGTTACGTTACGTTCCGTTATATTTCAAACCCTCCGATCAAACAGACCATTAGAAATGTCCCTCAGCCTCAACATGCATAATTAGCTGGTAACGTATGGTTTAGCTAGCAGACTAACAGTGACTATCTTTAAATTATTTGGAAGCCCACCTTTCCAGGAAACTACTTCCCGCTCCAGTTAAATAATATAGTTTGTTTACCGAAATTGCAAAAAACTTCATTTATGCAGGGGCTTATTCGAAATGTTTCTTCGAGCTAGTGTCAGGGACGGTAGTAGTAGTAGATTATGGTTGGTTATCTTAGTGCTTGTAATTAATAGTAAAGCGTGGCGTTATCTACTTGGAAGGAGCTTTGTCCGAGAAGTGACAAACTGAAGCAATGGCTTCCTGCTAGGAGCTTTGTCCGAGAAGTGACAAACTGAAGCAATGGCTTCCTGCTTTTTAGCAAAAACATATGGTTGTTCTAGGAACTTGGGATTTAATAGTTTAATCGGTAATTCTAATTCAGGTTGCAGTGCCTTTAAAAATATGTATAATTAATTATGATTCTTGAATATGAAATCTAGTGGGATCTCTTTTAAAAAATGCATAATAGTCTCTCACACTTGTAATTATTTGCAATCTCCCACTAGATCATTAAATATTTCCTCTCTGTATCCAAAGGTAATGCTTGCTAGATATTTACTCAAACTTGGCTCATCCAAGGACAGCCGATGCCTTAAGAATAATTGATGTCATGACTCTATTACGCCTTTCATATGAATTCCAGTGATCCAAATCCATCCTTCGCTCTAACATAATTTGATCCAACATAAAAAATTGATTCACTAAAAAAGAACTAATTATGTACGTTGGAGCCATGGAAAGTTGGAATTCTACTTTGTTAAATCTGATTGATGTTGTATATAAATGTGATTCCATATAAGTTGGTCCAATTTAATATTTACATGTTTTAAAATTGATCACATTGGTAGACTGTTACTTTAAAAAAATAAACATTAGGAGATCGGTTATTCAAAATGAAGATCAAGTTTTAGGCAACAAGATCGTTGCTTGAACATCAATTGATAAGTGTTAAAAGAAAAGCTCATAGAGGCTCAAAAGAATAAGAGAGTAGAATTCATAAAGAGAGAAAAATATGTTATGAATTCCATTATGGATAAACAAAATAACTTTAAGGTTTGTGTCTGGTCATAATACCTGAAAATTACAAAAATAAGTAGTCTATAATTCACCTTAAAATAGCGTATGATTTTTGAAGGCATAGTCATGGACTGTCTTAAACGACAAATTCTAATTAAAATGAAAATTAAGATAGCAGTTGAGCATGCCTTCCTCAAGTTGGTCAACCATAACATCAATGGCTACAGTCTATTCTGATTTCCAATAACCAAAAGAGAGCAGCAGCATAAGATGTTAGGGCGGTTAAGAAGTTGGTGGGCTTGTGTAGGTGATAAGAATTTCAATAGAAAAGCTGATAATGCAGAAGGAGTAGAGGGTTAATTGGGAAGTAATTCAGTGTCCTCATTTACTGATACTACCAGGTTTTTATAGCTAAAATATTAATAGACTGTCCAAGACTTCTTGTAAATTAAGCAACTATTGGTGACCGTTAACGACCATGTCCTCCTACAAACTAGGAACAAATAAATCCTCTAAGTAATAATTGAGCTAAAAATAAGGGAAAGCCAATAACAGAACATAAACAGAGTAAGACTCAGTCAATGCTGTATCCCAACATCAACTTCACTCCTGAAGCTCATGTACTTCTTCTTCGTGGCTCGTCTCATTGAGTGCTCGGTAATCCACGTAAAACCTCCAGCTGCCATCGGATTTCTTAACCAGTAAAATCGGCGATGAGAATGGACTGTGACTGGGGCGGATGAGATTAGTTTGTAGTAACTCTTGGACCAATTTTTCAATCTGCATTTTCTGATATTACGGGTATCTGTAAGGACAAACAGAGATGGGTCCAGTTTGGAGTTGCAATGGAATGCAATGACCGTGAGTTCGTGCTGGAGGAAGGGCTGTGGGAACTTCAAAAACTGTCTTGAATTCATGCAGAATTGATGTTAACTCAAAAGGGGTTTGTTGTCATTGGACTCATCATCAGTCAAGATTAAATACAAAAACAACCCAGCCCTTTGCATCACGTTAATGTCTTTGCTCTTCAAGGCTACTAACTCACCTTGCTTTATGCCTTGCAATTTATATTCCTTCCCTTCATTCTTGATTGTCCTAGTGAGGTGCTTGTAATCTGTCTCAACCGGTCCCAATGTGGCTAACCAAGATACTCCCAATACTACAGAACATGCTGCAATCGGTAGTACATAAAAGTCGGTTGTGGTACAATATCCTTAGATGTCTACTTTTATGGCTTGACATCTTCTTGCACATTCATCCCGTTCTTTATTAGCAACCACCACATGAAAAGGTTTATCAGTTAATACCATTAAGGACAGCTTATTGGGAAGTCCTTGATCGATAAAATTATGTGTGCTGCCTCCATCGATTAAGGCTGCGTTTGGATTTGCAGTGCGATTGGGATAAGTACTTATTCATCACAGTTTTCAAACATAGCCACGTGTTTAAATTTGCGGCTGACAACCGCAGGTTGGGAAAAACTGCGGTACCACCACAAAAATAGATAAGCAGAAAAGGGACTACAGTAGTAAACTGCTTATGCGATGAAAATTTTACCTTCTAATAATAACCTCATGATATTTTAGTATTTTCTATTATAATCTTACTTAATTAATAGAAGTAAGTTTTTGCCAATAATATTTAAGTAAGGTGAAATATTTTATTTACTAAATTTATTTTATTTATATTTTATTATTTTAATTTAATATTTATAATTTAAATTTATATGACTAATTATTTATTTTTTTGAAATATTTATTTACTAAATTTATTTTATTTATATTTTCTTATTTTAATTTAATATTTTATTATTGATAATTTTAAATTTATATGACTAATTATTTATTTTTTTGAAATATTTATACAACAATTAATAGTTTATTAAATTAATGAGCTTTTTAGTCATTTTATCTTTTTTCAACAACCGCAACTACACTTGCCAAACACTTATTTTCACGTTTCAGTAGTTACCAAAACAACAATCTCAAACTCATAAGTATTTATTCAGCAGGTTATCAACGGCCACCACTCTCCCAAACTAAGCCTAAGATGACGACTTGTTTGCCTTGAATTTTGCCGTTGAGCCGTAGAGTCTGCGGGTGTTCTATTCCTGATATAGAGTGCAATGAGATCTCCGGAGTTGCAACTTCGGTGCCGAAGTTTTCGTTATCAGGTTCCCATTATGTTGCTTACAAATCTTTGATCATAAACAGCTGGGGACGACGACATCTGTGGCCCAGCACGAACCTCTCGTCGCAGTAGTAACATAGGCCCTTGTCGCGCCGTTCCTTGGCTTCCTGGGTGACAAATGACGAACAGGTTCCAATTCATTGGAAGCTCCTTTCGTCGCTAGTGCTGGGCCAAGAATACTCGCAGGAGAGCTACTGGTTTTTGCTAGACTAGCTGCCTATGAGTTTTTGACCGTGGTTGGCCCTTTCTTCTGCAACGTGTTCCTCTATTCAATTAATCTAGCAACCTCGATTGCAGTAGCAAGACTTCGTGGCTGCTTGATCTTAACATCGAGTCTAATCTCACCTTTTAAACCTACAATGAAACAACCAATAAGAAAATTTTCAGGTAAGTCTTCCACCCGATGTGATAGTTTCTCAAACTCCTCTTGATAGGCTGCGACTGTTGTGGATTGTTTGAGTCTGGTCAAGGCTTCGGATGGATCCTCGTAATTGGTGGGTCCAAAACGGTGTAAAACTGCCTTTGTGAAGTCTTCCCACATCATCGGGCCCTTAAACTTATATCGCTAACGCTGCCATTGAAGAGCAATTCCTTCCAAGTGAAACGAAGCCAACTGAACTCGTTGAGTCCCTGCCACTTCCTTGAAATCAAAGTACTGCTTCGCCTTGTATATCCACCCTTGCAGATTGTCGCCGTTGAATTATGGGAAATTGAGCTTAAGGTTGTGGTTGTTGCAAGTGTTGGAGTGATTACTACTGAAACTTAGGTGTGCATTTGGAATGACAAAAGTTTGTAGTGTTTGGTTAGGAATAGTCGAATTGGGTGGCTTGGTGGTGTCTTGTGAGCTGAAGGGATTAATTCCGAAAATGGAAGCAGTTAAGGATTGTATTTGCTAGTGTTGTGAATCTTGGGTGGATCTGATGTTTTGAAGTTCGGTGAAGATGGATTGGAGAGTGGTATGGATTTGATCAATGCTTGAATCATGGCATCCAAGGACCTCGGTGACCTCATTGCGGAATTCAGCGTTGCTTTGATTTCGAGTATTCATATTGATCAACCTATCTTTGATACCAAAATTGATAAGAATTTCAATAGAAAAGCTGATAACGTACAAGAAGGAGTAGAGGGTTAATTGGGAAGTAATTCATTGTCCTCGTTTACTGATACTACTAGGCTTTTATAGCCAAAACATCATCAGACTGTCCAAGACTTCTCGTAAATTAAGCAATTATTAGTAACCGTTAACAACCATGTCCTCCTACAAACTAGAAACAAATAAATCCCCTAAGTAATAATTGAGCTAAAAATAAGGAAAAGCCAACAACAGAACATAAATAGAGTAAGACTTAGTCAATATAATATCCCAACGTCAACTTCACTCCTGTAGCTCATGCACCCCTTCATGGCTCGTATCAGTAGGTCAGTTCTGACCTACTCGCTGCCCACAATTGAACAAGACGATATCCTTTTCATATGTGTTCCTGGTGCGTCGGCCAGATCTTACTCGGCCGAGCATGGGGTTACCTTTTTCTCATAAATTTCAGTTGGGCCTAGTTTCTGGCATTAATGAGATACTCAGACATGGCAGACCTTGTCGGTCAGATGCCCTGTGGGCTGTGGCCAATTAAATTAATGCCATTTCCTTTGCCATTTAATTGTACAGGCGATGAGGCAAGGCAAGTGGATGGTCTCAGGTTTGAACTTGGAACCTTAGGCTTTGTCCATTATTGAAACTTGAAAGAGTCACCATAATCCTAGCAAAGATCCACTTATTCCAAAAACAATATCTTCAAGTTCGATAAATAAATCAGCGCGTTTTGAAATCTTAAAATCCTGTCAAGAGCTGATTACATAATTGAGTATTTTACTAGTCTTGGTTTGTTATTTACTTGAAATATTAAAAATGGCAGCATCATGATAGCACGATCAATAGCCTGCAGATTGTAAAGATTAAAAACCCATTAATTGCACAAGGAAAAGTAAAATGACGCCTCTGTATTCATATTCAAGTCCAACCATAAACATTTAATTTAATGATATAGTATGGTTAGGCATATAATATGATCTTAAGCGTCTTTGCTTATCCTCTAGATTTTCCAAAAAAATGTGGATATAGGCACGGCTTCCGAGGTGTCAATATAAAAACTAATTAATGAAGATAAATACAGCTGTTAGCGTCCCAACTGGCAATTAATAGAAGAAAAGAAGAAAAGGTTAGAGCACCTGATTTATTAGGGTATTTAAAATTGGTCCACAAATTTATATAAATATATAAATAAAATTTAAGAAAATATAATTAGAACTGATTAAAGATACGAACAAAAAAACAAAAAGAAATAGCATAAGGATAGGCATAACCAGCGCCGATGAATTCAAAAACTCTCACTGTGTAATTAACCCCAAAATAAAAAGAGCCGTCCAGATTCCAGAAGCAAGCACATTTGACATGAGGTCCCACACGCCACATCTACATCACATCCCCCTACTTAACCTTAAAAAAACCCCTCCACTCAAGCCCAAAAATTCAAAAAAAGAAACGACAAAGACATGACATCCATCGAAATGGACACCTTTGATCGCCTTCCAGACTCTTTGATCCTCCTCATCTTCAACTATGTCTCCGACATCAAAACCCTCATCAGTTGCCGATCCATTTCCAAACGCTTCAACTCGCTGGTGCGGCAAACCGAGTCTCTTCTTCTAAAAGTTGATTGTGTCATCTCGCCCGAGTCAGACTCCGACTCGCGCCTCTTCTCTGTCCTCAGATCTCTTTTCAACTCTCTGCATGCTTTCCTCTCTCCCCACCAGAAGCCGCCTCGTGCCCTCACCTCTCCCGCCCAAATACTATCCCATTTCGATTCCATTCGCCGTCTCGAGATCGAGCTCCCCGCCGGGGATTTGAAGCTGGAGAAGAGCGCCATCGTCAAGTGGAAGGCCGAATTCGGGAAGACAATGAAGAGTTGCGTAATCCTAGGGTTTCGCCGTGGTGGGGAGAGTGATGAGTTATCGTCGGATTTCACCGGCGGTTTGAAAACGAGAGTTGTGTGGACGATAAGCGCGTTGATCGCGGCGTCGGCCAGGCACTATTTGTTGAGAGAAGTGGTGAGAGCGCATAGCCAGATGGAGAGGTTGGTGTTGACGGATAGGGACGAGGAAGGAACGTTGGTGATGTATAGGGAGGGGCTGAAGGAGAGTAGGATTGGCATTGCGGAAGCAGCGCGTGGGGAGGAGTGGCCGTATACAAATAGGACGGTGTTGCCAAGCGTGAGAATGAGGATGAGGCACGCACCGCGGCTGGAGCTCAAGAGTGGGTGGCGAGTGGAGGCAGCGACTTTAGTTGTGGTTAAGCCTTGTTGTGGTGGGGCCCATGAATGTGGCGATGCGGAGGATACTGAGTTGGCAATGGGTGCTTTTGCCGGTGGGGTCTACGCCGAAGCCGTACAAGCGCTTCTCGGTTATAAGGGCTACCTGCTGGAAATGAATTCATTCTGAGCAAAAGATGAAATGAGTTTGTAGTTGTAATTAGATTGTAAATACCCAATAACTATGTGATAGTTTGGTACTTCTTGCCATAACTAACCTACCCAGTGGAAGCATCATGTTTCAATCCATCTCTCGACACATGAAATTAGGACACCCTAATTAATGCTTCTCCCCAACGAATTTTCCATCAGACAGTAAACACTTGGATCTGTTTTCCTTGAAATGATAGGAAAGGAAAGGTTATGACATTATGCAACTTAAGATCGAAAGTCACTCCCACATTGGGTTGTTGATAAAGTTGGCCTACGGGTCATAATTCTAGCGGACAAATGTATCCATACATCAAACCAACCAGCTTCTACGCTCTACACATCCAAATAGCAATGAAGACCTCAAGTAAAGTTCCAAATTCTTCCTAGTCATCCACCAGCAATTAACTAAAATGTGTAAATGAAGGTTGATAAGACCAAAGGTTGCCGGTGATGAGAAGGAAATTAATTATTCGTAATTTTCCAAATTCCTAACAAATCAACCTTCAACACTCCCGATCCAGAAACTGGAACAATCTCACACGTGCGCAATCCTTCGGGATATCATTTCCATGCATACTCCAAATGATCCAGCTATTTTGGTGTTTCTCCTTGACATTATTTACGCAATCATATGGCATTCAAGAGTAATATTACATAGCATCAAAGAATAATGTACAAAGTCCAGCATACATCAAAAAGATTTGCATCCTGTGACTTCATTTTTGTGACAGTCAACTTCCAGTTCTTTCAAAAGATGTTCAGATGCAAACTATATATATAGAAAAAAAAGTTATTACTTTAATTTTCGTGACTAGAATAAGATAATATTCATACTTTATTCCGTTCTTCCTAATTTGGGGCTAATTTTATCAAAAAATAATGAGAACCTTTACTAAATAGAATCCTATTCTTATTTTAAAAGTTTTCAATAGGTTTTTCTATTGCATTAAGACTAGGGTTCCAAGAATGTTTCTATAGATATGTAACTGATCTGTCAGTGAAAAAACCATTTTTTTCTACACACTTGAGTTTTTAAGCTAAAAAGTTTAATACTTTCTCTATGAGTGATTCCTAGTCTTCAACTCTTCATTGCTTGTTTTCACAAAAATTCTAACACCTCTAGACTGAATTTCCAGCAATCCAATTCTGAAGTTTCAACAACAATTACTAAAATTTCATACCCGATATCTGAATTTCCAACACTCTAACAACACCTAACAGCCCAAATTTCTAATATTTGAGTTTTTAATTACTAGTTTGACATCTCTTCTATTCGTCCTACATCAATTTGATATCAGAACTTTGATTCAACAACGGTAACGAGAAGCAATAGGATGTATAGAGGAATATTCAACAACCTACAGCAAGGTGAGTTGATTCTAAATATAATTAAAAAAATTGAACATTTATGATCCTCGTTCACAAAGTATTCCAAGAACTAATCCATCCTCAGGTAACAACTCCTACAAGAAAGCATGTCTGACAAATGAAGAGACCAAAACTAATCATTAGTAGGCCGAGTAAGGGAAAATCTTCGCTGGAAAATAATATTTTGATTTTGATTTCTCAAATTTAACACGCATTTTCTCTCTCGAAGTGCTTATTCAGATTGGTGAGCTATTGGCAACGCTCCTTCAACAGTTCAATTAGAATCTTCTGACCTAGATTCAGAAGATGATCAGGAACTCAATAACATGAAGAGTTGGACAATGGCAGCAAATAAAATCATTAAAGATGAGGAAAGGCAGGAGTTAGTGGATCCTTCAGGTGACGCATTAAGCATTTCAAACTCTAAAGCTGAAACAACTGAATAACAAGTTGAAACACTTGTCCAGCAAGCTGAAACACTTAAGCAGCAATCTAAAACACCAAAACAGTAGGTTGAAACAACATTTCAAGGAGCTGAAAAGATTAACCAACAAACACTAAGGATTTTAGCACTTGTTGGTCAGAACTTGATGAAATTCATTGTGTTCAGAAAATAAATAACCAGGTTGGCGCAGATTCTGTTGGAGTGAGTGATGGAGATGAAGTAAATTTGAAGCAAGATGCAAAGCTAACATATCATAGAAATAAAGGAGAAATTGTGAGTGCTTTCGCAAAGTCAAAATTCAACAATAATGGCAAGTTAATGCTTTTGAGTATAAGAAAAAAAAGTTCATATGATCTTGATGCCTATGTGGAAGAGAAGCCCTGAGGTTTTGTTATGGAACTATCTCTAAATACAATTGTCAAGGAAAACTTTATCTTAAATGGACAGTGTCGAGTTAAGCTAAGATAGTACATTGCACGTTTGAAATATCAACATAACGAATGAGGTGGCATATTGAAACAATTACAGAGGAATTACATCTTCTTCTAAGAGAGGACAATAGTGAAAGAGGGAAAAAAAGAAGAAGACATATTTGACAATATTTAGTACTCGAGGTTACATCTTCTTCGAATCAAGGACAACAGTGAAAGAGGGGGGAAGAAAAGATATATTTGACAATATATAGTACCCGAGCTAGGGGCAATGATGCAGAATAAAAATGAGTCACTAGAAAATAATAAAGTACCTTTGGTAAATAGGATTCTATTCATATTTTGGAAGTTTTGCAGGTTTTTCTATTGCATTAGGATTAGGATTCCAAGAATACACATAAACACACACACACACACACATAATCAACCTCTCAATAAAAAGAAAACGTGAATTTCCCTATAAACTTGAGGTTTCAACTCAAAAATGTGAAACTTTCTCTAAGAGTGATTCTTAGTTCCCTACTCTCTATCATTTGTTTTCTTTGCCAAAATTCCAACAGTTCCAACCTGAATTTCCAACAACCAAAAACTTAAAGCTTCATCCATATCAAACCCGAAATTCCAGCAACCTAAACGAATATTCCAAACCTTAAATTCCAGCAGCCAGATTTTATAAGTTTTTGTGAATTTTACCCACTTGTTTGATATCTGTTCTACTCATCCTACAACATATTCACACCAAACATCGGGATAAGGCATGCAGACTGGTTATATATTCACACATTTGAAGATTAGTTGTCAACAGTTGTTCAACTTCATTTGAACAAGGAATCATATACTTTGCCCAACAACTGCCAGTCACAGAGCTTAGCCTAACAAGATTTTAATATTAAACAAATTCCTCCTAATCATGATTCTGAATTTAAATTTTTTACGGAATTTGCAAGAGCTGTTCATCACAATCTATGACTTTTTGCTAAACCAACTTAACATCACAATCCACTCTTAAGTATCCCTCATTAGCAAAATGGTATCTCAAAAAGCCTGAGCCCCAATGCCATTCTTTAGTAAAGGAAATTGATTTGTCTAAAACCCAGATAGAACACCTTGTTCGATTATCTACACTGATCTTGATGAATATGGCAAGTCCTAAATCAGCACTTTCGTGGATTTAGGCTTTGAATCTCTGGGATCACCGCTATCTACAAATCCCATGATCTTAAACAAATTTATCACACAGCTAGCTAACCTATATACAATTGTTTTAACTTCTTGCAGAGATTACCAGCACTGGTTTGACATAAAACCCACATTCATTGCTAAGTGAAGAACTTTTCTAGTCCTGTCCTAAGCTTGCCTTCTTGATTTTACTATATCTCTCTGCTGGCTTGTGCTAGTGTCAACCATTAGCTATAAACTCATCAAAAATCATGAAAATTAGGCATTTCTACAATCAAATAGACTTTTGATTGCAATATGTAAAGGTATGAACTTGAAAGCTGTAATCCAGTAATTAGGATAAAATTGTTTAGAAGTGGACATGTTCTATTGTTACCTCATATCCATTCAACTATAGAGAAGATTGGCTAAAAACATTTTGGAAGACTAGGTGTGCTCAAGGTGCCAGTGGTCACACGATAACTTGAACAAAAGCACAATATAATAAAAGAATTCATCTACTCAGATCATTAATCCCCAATGAATAAGGCTTATTCTGATCATGGAACATCGTATGCCTTCACCATTCAGTTTAAATTGCAACCAACTTCATGTGTTAGCTATAATAGAAAGCATTACAGCACTGAAGTCATAAATCAATTTCTCAACACCTACAAGAAAAGAAATAGGCATCTAAAAATCGTCGACGGGGAAAAGAGGATTTGGATTGGCAATGTTAGGAAAAATAATCAATGTAGAATCTTAGCACATCATACATTGACTTCTTTCTCCATAAGAGCAGAAATTGGATTCTTAAATGGTAACGAATGGCGCATTACATGAACCAAGTCAGAAATTTACTCAATTTTTGTCAAAAGAAGAGTTGAAACAGTTAGGTAAAAGATCAATCCTTATGTTTAAATAAATGCACAAATTGCAAAAGCAATTCAAATGTAAAAGGAAAAATGAAAATTATGAATTGAACTCTCAAAGAAAGTACGTAAGGAACATCGATCATTTCTAATACATATCTGCTATCAATCAAAGGAAATCAAAGGAAATGGTGAACTCTACCGCATTCCATTAGCAAGCTGCGGTCTTTGTCTCCACCAGATTTAGAACCACCTTCCCTTTCAAGCTTAAGAATCCTAAAACAATGCAAATTTCATTGGTTTTGAATCACTAGGTCCAGTTCAAATGAATAAGGGTTCACATACTTGTCAACGAACTGTTTTTGGGTCATCTTGCAAATTGTAGCTAAACCGGGTTTACCTGGTAAAAGATTCTTAGTTTTCAAAACCTTAATAACCTCAAAACGAGCTTTTACCCTCCGTTCAACGCTGAAAGTAAGCAACTCAGGGTGTTTAACAACAAAAGAGATACCCAAGTCCTGTGCACTAAGGAAAAACCGTACTGACGCCAAAATCTTCCTCCTTGATACTGCAAAGACCTGAGGTGCCCTTCTAAATACTGTCAGGATGTCTTCTTCTGTGAGCCCCATATTTCGGAAGAGTTTCAACTTCAGCTCCCAACTCTCTCTAGTCATTGAACACATTACCCTAATAGCATGAATAAACATCTTGGATTGCCTATCCAAACCCATATCCTCAATTTTTTCAGCGTAATCTCTTAGAGTCTCTGGTTTGGTAAGGAAAAAATGTGGGAAGTTGAATAAGGAGTTAACAATCTGAGAAGAACTAACCCCACAACTCTTCAAGAATTCCACATTGGGCATCATTGTCCTTTTCAAATCATGATTCAAAACCCACCTAGAAATCCTCAAAACCTTGGACACAGCTGCAAATGATCCCAAAACACTCTTCAGCTCTAAAATCGAAGGCCCAAGTCTGTTATCAACACTTCTGGTTAAAATAGTAGGGGAAGCACATACTATTTCCACAATATGTGTCGGGTCCAAACCCGAGTCCTGAAAAAGCTTGAACTTGGGCTTGATGCTTTTCTCAAGATTCGAAGCAAGGATCCTGGGCATCTTTTTAACAATGCTTAGAATTTGAGTTCTTGAGAAACCATTTTGCTCTAGGTACAAAAGCACAGAATCAGATGTTTCTGGGTTTTTGAGGTACTTGGTGGTTGAAGTTGGGACTTCTAAGGCAAATTCAGGGGACAATCTCTGGTTATTGACCAAATAGTCGTAGATTGAAATTCTGGGTTCGTGTGTAGAAGTAGAAAAGAAACGCTGAGAAATGGAGAAAAGGGTTGCCGCGTCTTGGTGGTGCGAGGAAGTTCTGAGAGAGACCGATATGAAACGCCTCAAAACGGTAAAGGCCATTGTCAGTTATTGCATATAATGGGAGCTTGAGACTATGGACGAAAAATCAAATAACGAACAAGAAAGTCCACGCACTATACGGATCAGAAAATGAAACCAGGCATACCTGAAATAGTTGTTTGAAATCGAAAGAAGACACCAACTGTTCTTACATGATGCTTGCTGCTAATCACTCCAACCCCAAATTTGTTTTTGGTTCGATCACCAAAACGACGTCGCCTGTAAGAAAGATCCATGCCTACTTGACATTTCTACTTTCACTCTCTTTTTACTTTTTAGGATTATTTATAATTTTATTATTATTATTATTAGACTTTTATAATTTTAATTAAAAAGATAAACACTTAAATAATTAACATTTATAATAGAAATTAAAAATAATAACCAGTTTCAATGCATTTATGTGTCTTTTCTTTATTCTTAAAATAATTATTGTATTATATTAACTTTAAATTCAAATTATTTCTTAACATAACAAATAATTTCATTCCTAAAGTTAAATATAGTAAATTAATTTGAATTAAAATTAAAATATAAACGTTTTAGTTCTTAAATAAAAAATTATAAGAACATTTTATATAGCTAAAGAAATTTGCACGTCAACTTTATTTAATAAAAATGTAATATAATTAATTACATAATTAAAAAAATCATCACAATAAAGCATATCATTAAAAAATTATCAACCAATTGAAAATTTTGTTATCATAATCAACAATTTCTTCTTACTTTTCAAATATATTCTAAATTTGTGTTGAAATGATATTATATTTTACTTTAAATTTTGTGTCTTTATTTTGGATTATTTATAATGACCTCTTTATTTCCTGAAGTAATTTATCCCATTTGCCTTTATATTATAGTAAAATTTTGTCTCATACAATAAAAAACTAACATATATTCTTACCTTTTCAATACTATAACTAAATATTAGAAAGTATATAAGATATTGTTTCTAAAATGCAATATATATAATTTAACAAATAATATCTCTCGTAGTCTAAACAGTCAAATAGAATATTGTTTTTTAAAACTTAATATATATAATCTCACAAATAATATTTCTTATCATAAGTGTAGTCTAAATAATCAAGTAAAACTTACTAAAACATATACAAATATAATATTAAAAAATACAAGTTATTACAAACAGAATTGTCAAACTTCATTCAATTTTGCTATTATAACCCGAACTTAAAAAGTTACAATTAAATACTCAAATTTTTAATTTTTTTCAATTATAGTCCAATGTAAATATTTCTGTTAACGTTGCTAATGTGACTTGCCATATAAGAAAGAAATCATAAACACTTATACACACGAGGCTTAATTAAGTTTAACTAAACTACGTCATTTTGGGATTAAAATCCCTAAATCAAACTCTGTCATGCGGTGTTAGATGACAACGACACTCTGCCATGTTGGTACAAGACGACAATAGCACAGTTTCTAATAATCTGAATAAAATCTCAATTTGCCACCATAGGCCCTCCTTTTTTTTGTGTGAGAATGAATTGATTTAGTGTTTTCAATTCTGGCCATTTAGGCAATTAGTTTGATTTAGAAATTTTAATCCCAATATGACGTAATTTATTAAAGTTGATTAGTTAAACTTAATTAAATCTAACGTTTATAAGTGTTTAGGGTTTTTGTCTTATATGACAAGTCATGTCAGCAATGTTATCAGAAATACTAACATTAGGATGGTATTAAAAAATATTGAAAGTTTAAGTATCTAGTTGTCACTTTTTAAAATTCGGATTATAATTGCAAAATTGAGTAAAGTAGTAAAGTTTTAGCTTTTTAATTAACCCTAAAAAAATAATTAGCTATAATTGTTATCCTTATAAAATTAATGTCAAAACTTATAGATTCATTAGATTTTAATTTCTATAAAAATTTTATAAAAATCACTTGTAATACCTTCTTATCTATTATTACTATATATATATGAAATCATATCAAATGAACATTAATACATAACAATTTGGGTTGAATTAATTCTTTTACATATATATAGTATTTGTTCTTCAATTAGAGCATACATATCAATTTTTTATCGGCTATTACTTTTATACAATCCCACAAATTAAAATTATAATATTAAAGTTATTAATTAAAGATAAAGGTATAATATAGTAAAAAGTATGTAAATATACTTTAAAATATAGAAAATATTTTAGATTATGCTGAAATTTTTGGAGACTTTTTTTACGAGTAACTACGTATAAGTCTTTGCAATAATCCTAAAAAATTGTTTATAACGAATGGTGAAATTATGCTCTAATGATTCTAGCTATCTTATTATAACTTATTGTCATCAAGAAAATTATAAATTGTTCCTTTATAATAAAATAATCAATTAACTATAAGTTTTTAAAAGTTTTCAATTCGTTAAATTATCTTTAAAATTGTCTTATTAGTTGTTAAATTCTCATAAATCCTTGGGAGATTCTTATTTAGCAGTCCTAATATTTAATCATAATATAATAAACAGAGATTTTCTATGTTTTTTTAGTAAATATAGAAATTAATATTATTGTAGTTGTTTCATAATTTAGATCTAATTAAAATTTGATAAGAAAATTATGTATATACTCTTTATTGAGTTTCAATTAGCCAATTGAATTTAATTGAATTTAAAATATATTGTAATTATTTTAATTTTGTTTATAGTAGTTGAATCATTCAAATTCTATAAATCTTTCCCTATTAAGTATTATAATATGAGTAACAGTAAAATTGACTAAAAAAACCAATATAAGCAACTCAATGTATTGAAATAAGACCTAATAGAATAGTTCGTATAATGCATATGTTGATTAGTATATAGAAAGATGGTAAAGGGATAAGCCAAGTCAACATATAAATGCTTTAAATCATTTTTGCAAGTTTTGGTGTAGATTAACCCTAATGATGACAATATATCAAACTAGGCTTAGGCTTATATTCAGGCCCAAGCTCAACCTAAAGTTTGATCGATCTCGATTAGACCCGACTGAATATATTTTTAATTTTTAAAAATAAAATTGATGTTTTTTACTCAAAATGACATCATTTCACTTAAAAGTTTAAATTTTAGGCTGAAAGCCCATAATTTTCAAAAGAAAAAGACTGAAATCAGTTCGAAGTTTATCAAATTAGGTAGACCCATTAACTTCAGCCCAGATCAGGCAGGGTCAGTTTCAGGCCAAGCAAGTTTTGCCATGCCTACAAAACCCTCTTTCAAGTCTAACTAACCAAACATTTCTACTAACTAACCAAGCATTTCTACTAGCTAACTTTTGCTAATAAAAGATATAAGCCTTTTAAATATGCAACCACGAGACTTGATTGAAATATAATAATGAACATTACATTAATCCACAAAACTATAAATTAACTACAGTACAACAAAACAAGGCACCAAAAAGACTATAATAAAAGGAAAGAGAATACAAATGAGTTGTTCTTCAAAAATATATTTCTTTAATAGCCCAAAAAATAAATAAAAGAGCTAGGGATTTATTGAAAGTAATGGCCAATTTAAGACTAAAATGTCCCATCTTTCTACTACATAACTTCTTGGTGCCTAGAGAAAATCAAATATAATAAAGAAAATACATATATAGATAAACATGATCTTTTGATTGTCATATACATCATTAAGCAAATCACATACTTAGATATGACTGATTTTCACTGGTTAAAAAACACTCATAAGAAATTCTTTTCTTATATAAATATTTTTATCTGTGTTTTATTCAGACCATAATCATCAGTTTTAAAATTAATGAATTATCTCTTATATAAAGTTAACATCAAATTTATTGACTGTTCTTTAACAATTCAGAATCAAAAGTCACACCCTAATCTCATCAAGTGTGTCCTTTTATTATCATCTCCCTCTCACACCTAATAGATTTAGTTATTTAATTTATGTCATTTCTCAACCTAGTCCAATAACTCCCACGTTCATCGCACAATGAGAGTTCGTTTTTATATATCTATTAGGAATATATGATATCTCGATTAATGAATAGATTCTTGAGTAGATTAGTATACTATATTGTAGGTCATATTTTGCATTTAATCTCCTTTGATCACATTTATTTTATCGTGTCGTAGGTGTATTAAATTCTTTTACTATGACTCAATAGCCACTTTTGAATACACAATTTTTCTTATGCAAGTTAGAATAAAAATAACCTTCCTCTATTCTAAATTCTCTTAAATTGAATTTAATTTGCTTTCTTAGAATTGTCTTATAAGATCGTATCTAAATTCTCTTGAATTTGGTAACAATATAAAGTACCCATCCCTAAATTTAATTATTAAGAATTAGATAAGAGTCCTAAGGGTATATTGTAAAGCTCATTTAAGCTCTAAGATCTCACGCAATGTAAGTTGAGATCTTAAGAATTACATTAATCCTTTTTATGGTCATTTTTGTACACATAGTAAGAGTCATGTGCTATGATATTAAATTTTATTCATTTGGAACATATTTCTTTTATGAATGCAATACCTTACAAATATTAGTTCAAACAATTTGAGTTCACTTATCTACTTTTAATTTGTCTTTCTAAACTCTCATTTGGCAATTCAAGATAGAAATGGTAACCATATGATCACTCCAGATCAATTTTCTTTTGATTTATTATCTAGGTCATATTCATGGTTTAGGTTTCTTGCTTTTTCTCTAAATTACCTTCTTGATAATAAACTTACAAAACCTATCTCATCTCTATTTATTATAAATAATAGAACCAATTGCTCGTGTGAAAGAGTCAATCTTTTATTTGCTAGACATGCTCCTTGATTCATACATGAAATATGTTATATAAAGAAAAAATATTTCAGCTACTATGTGATTCTATTTTTAAATAAACAATGTTTAAATATATTTGTATTTTAACAAAACAATATATTGAATGAACATATATGGTGGAATGTTAATCAATTACATTTCAATATCTACATAATTATTAGCTTCATATGCCCCATGTATGTATCTTAGGAATTTGGTTTGTCATGCTCACTTCTCTTTATGCAACTATATCTTTCACATAATTGTACTTGGTATTTATATGATTGGTTTTTGAGGGTGAACTTTGGAGCAATTGGTAAAGTTGCTCCTTTGTGACCTTAAGGTCACAAGTTCAAGTCACAGAAATTACCTCTTTGTAAAAATACAAAGGGAAGGTTGTGTACATTATGAACCTCTCTAGACCCCGCAAAGCGGGGAGCCTTTTATACTGGGCACATTGACCTTTTTTATTTATATGTTTTGTTTTATAATGAAATTTAGATTCTATGGTATAAATGATTACTACTGACTATCACGATTGAATATTATTAGATCAGCCTTGCTCGTAATGACTACTAAATTAACTAAGAATCATCTAAGCCACATGAAATTTTATACTGTTGTTGAAAATGCTATAAATTCATCTTCCATTATTAATAAGGCAACATATGATTGTTTCCTACATTTCTATGATATAACACTATTGATGAGTAAGAAAACAAACCAAAAGTAGGTTTTTTCTCATATAAAGCTCCTCTATAATCTGCATATATATACCCTTATATACATACGTCTTCACCTTGATAACATAATGTATAGCTAAAAATACCTTTTAGATAACTTACTATTCTATTTACTGCTTTCCAATATGCTTGTCTTAGGTTTGATTGATATTTGCTCATCATTCTAACAACATAAAATATTTTCCTTGTACACATCGTAGGATACATGGACTTCTAACTATACTAGAATATGGAACTTTCTTCATTTGTTCCCTTTCTTGTGATATATATGGGTAAAACTTCTTGCTGAGAACTTCACCTTTAATAACAAGATTATCAATTGTTTTGCACTCTTATATACTAAATCTCTCTAAAACCTTTTGAATGTAAGTCACTTAGGAAAGTGACGATAATCTCTTTGAAAAATCTTTTAAATCTTAACTCTAACAATGTATACATCTTCATCCATGTCTTTCATCTTAAATTCGAATGATAACTAGTCTTTGATTTGCTTGACAAACGCACAGTCATTATAAGCAATCAAAATGTCATCCATATTTAAAGATAAAATCACAAACTTTTCTTTGGATCTCTTAATATATATATGGTGGTCTTCATCAAGCATATGAAAATCATATAAAATAATTACAATATGAAAATGAATGTACCATTTCCTCGAGGAATACTTTAGAATATAAATCAATTTTAATAAACAACATATTTTATGTTCTTGCCTCTCTCAATGAAACTTATAGTTTGTTCCATATATATTTCTTCTTCTAATTCTCCTTTTATAAAAGAACTCCTTACATCCATTTGATGTAATTAAGATCTAAATTAGATATTAGAGCCAAAGTTGGATGAATTAAAGTAAACATCATAACAGGTAAAAAAACCATAATCAATTCCTTTTTATTGTCCATAATCTTTCTCTATGAAGCGTGCTTTGTGTCATTCGATATTGCCATCAACATTTTTTTTAATTTAAGAATCCATTTGTTCCCAAGAGTATTGCACCCATAAGGGAGATCAAGTAAGTTCGATACTTGATTCAAGCTTTAAAAAGTCTTTTTTTTCTTTTATTGCTTTTATCCATTCTTCTTTAGTAAGACCAATAAGAGCCTTATGTATATTTTTTGGAGCATCATCTTTTGAAGGGATAATCATATGAACTTTTCCTTCTATTTTAAAATGACATTAGGGAATCATGCTATGATTACTTTAGTGTAAATATGATTAATGAGAAATAAAATCATGAAATTCTTGATTACTCCAACTTTGGTCAGATACAGCAGGTAAACTTTTAATGGGTTGTAACCTTAATTAATCTTAAGTCAATTATTCAAGTTCTAGAGGACTCCCACTAGGATAAAGTCCCTCTTCACTATTCCCCATAATGGAATCACTCTGGTTAAGAGCCTTATATAGAAATAAGTCTTTTCATATTTCACCCTGTTTTGGAAAGTCATTTTCTAAAAATGTGACATCTTATAATTCAAATGTAGTTATACCTTTATTATCTTATTCACCTATAAATATTTATCATTTTGAGAGTTCAAAGTATCCAATGAAGATACTTTTCTTCCCTCTTAAACATAGTTTTCCATACTTATGAGAGAGGTCATGAACATAGGCAGCACACCTATATGGTCTTAGATCTTGTTTGTAACTAATTTTATAAGCAATCAATTAAGTATATAAGTAGCTATAAGCAATTTATCACTCTAATATGTGATTTATAATTTTTTTGCACCATTATAAACCTAACCATTTCCAGTAGCATTCTATTACGTCTTTTCATATGTAATTTTAATATAGGTCAGAGGGCGAGCTTTAGAGCAATTGGTAAGGTAACTACTTTGTGATCAAAAGGTCACAAGTTCGAGTCACAGAAATAGCCTCTTTATAAAATGCAAAGGGAAGGCTATGTATAATTGAAGTCTTTCTCCCAACTCTCGCAAAGTGGGGAGCTTTATGTACTGGGGTTGTTGTTATTATTGTTGTTATTTTTTAATTTTTATGGGGTTTGAGAAATAGTTATTGTCTTTCTATTCCTTTTCAACATATAATATCTTGAACTTATTAGACAAGCATTCTTGTCCTTGATTAGTTTTTAATACTTTTATTTTCTTGTATAATTGATCCTTTATCAAATGTACATACTTTATGAAAAAAATTATTGCTTCCAATTTATAAGAAATCAAATAGATGTGACAATACCAATTATAATCATCAATAGAAGTGATAAAAGTATACAACCCCTTGTCTTACCCTTACGTCATAATGAATTAGTTGCAATGGATAGGAAGCTCATATTCCCTTTCTAAATAGTTTTCTTGCCATTTTATTAGCTACACAATGTTTATAAATAGGTAAATATATTTGCTATAAATCACTTAAAAGGCCTGCTTTAGCTAATCGACATATTCGATTTTGAAAAATGTGACATAGTCTAGCATGCCCTAAAATTGTGTTGTTATTAGAATCATTAAATGATGGAAAAAAGCAATAACTTATATAATCAGTTGAATAAACAACATCTAGAACAATAAAATCATCCATCATAAATCCATAGCCATAATAAATGGTTCCTGGATATAAATCCATATCACTACTGTGGAATTTTACATCAAAACACATCTAAAATAATAAAATCATCCAACATAAATCTATAGCCATAATAAATGGTTCCTGGATATAAATTCATGTTGTCATCGTGGAAATTTACATCAAAACCAAGACTAATTAATACCAACATAGAAATGAGATTCTATTGAATATTAGGAGAAAATAGCACTTAATGTAGGATTAAGGATTGACCACCATACATGCCTATTTTGTAGATTCTTATCCCTTATAGAGCAATATTTGAGTTGTCTTTTATATAAATCCTTTGTGTTCCATGTGTGATTTTCCATAATTCTATAAAGGCACCTGTATCCTTTATTACATAGTTAGTTGCTCTCGAGTTTGCATTCTATAAATAATAGGATTCAGTTAGAAAAATAGAATAAAAGACTTTTACATAACAAATGTTTGTACAACAAGATTGTACCTTTTTAGGCTCATTACAATTGCGAGCAAAGTGACCTTTATTGCCATAATTAAAGCACTTAACCATTTTCATATTTTTCTTTTTCAAAGGATATTTTCCATTTTTATTATTAATTCCACTTTGCCTTCTAGAATCATAAGTATAGTGGGTATTTCTCTTACCCTTTTTTAATTTGGGGCCACTATAATGCTTATGTTTTTGGTTCATAGTTCTATATGAGCTGGTTATAGTTGCATATACCTTGGAGGATATTTTAGAGGCTTTAAAACATTCTTCTTATAGTATAATAGCATCTTCTATCGTCTTGATGCTCTCATTATCAGTTAGATGCATCTTCATATGCTCCTAACCCTGAGGAAATGAACAAATGACTACTTGTACTTACTGTTGATTTGAAAATTTATAACCAATGTCATGCAATTCATTTATCTTGTTTTACATATGCCTTAAATGATTTTATATTATGGGATCCAGTCATTTCTTATATGCATCAAACTTGATAGTAAGTGACCTTACTTTGAGGCACCTAAAAACATGTAAATAAAGTGGACCACTTATCCTTAGTAGTTTCATATTTTTAGAAATCAAGTATTATATCATTATCCATATTGGTTAATAATGAAATGAGAGCCTGTGAGTTCTTTTTCCTCCATATTTCATATACATCACGGTCCCTTCTTTGTTAGGTCATATTGCATTCTTTAGGACTTCCTATAGTTATGTTTAATAGTTTGAGAGCCTCTTACTCCTTCAATATATATTGAAATTTCTTGTTCTAGATTTCATAATTGTCGCCATTTAATTTCTCACACTTATTGGTTTCATCAACAATATTTTTTGATATAATAGCTATAATTGAATCACAGGGTTTGTATAAGAAGAAAGAAATAATATGTATGCATGCTAATGTTATGTCATACATATATAGTGAATAATCATATTTCAATTATCTACAAAATTGAAAGAGCACGTATGTTCTTAATCATCATTTATGCAACACTAGAATATCAAATATTATAGTGAAATTTGTCAAATAAAAAGTTGATATAACATATGTTCTAATAATTTGAACAATATCAAGTTTTGCATGCATAAAAGAACATAATTCATATAGTTCAGTATAATTTAGTTTAATATATAATGATTATATAACATGAATATTACCTAAATATAACAATCTATCATCATCATCATCATCACCACCCAGTCTGAAATTTAGCATTAAAGCGGAGTCTGGAGAGGTCTGATAATACATAGCCTTACCCCTATAGAATAGAGAGGTTGCTTTCGATAGACATACATGCAAATGTGACAATGAAAAAAAAGTACGTAGTATAGTACTAAAACAACAAAAAACTACAAATAATTGATACATGTTAAAAAGAGTAAATAAATAAAACTAAAATAAATAAATAATTCATTTATTTTATTCAAATAAACATAAAAGAAGTCATAAAATAACTAAATACATTTAAAAAAACTAATAAATACTTAGAATAAAGTAATAATAAATAATTAAAATAAAATAATAACTTCAGAAAATAAATAAAATAAAATAAAAATGTAGCAGCATAATAAAAGTTTATCAAAAAGATATCCAACTTGCCAACAAGATGCAATTGTCAAAAAATTCACATGCAAAACAAAACTTGTAAACAATCACAATAAAGATGCATTCAAGAGTTAAAAGCAGTAGTCATATTAAAGTCAACCAATTTATGTAATAATGTTGTTGAAGCTCGATATACAATTTTCTAATTATTTTAACCGAAAGATTGATTAGATACAAAGTCCTAAGCAATTCTTTCCTTTGAAATTCTTTTGTAAACATTATCACCAACCGTTTATATGTTTTCATATTAGGCCAATCTAAACTCCAAAGTGTGCTTAATTGTTCATTTTTCTGATGTGGCAATGTTGAGGTAAAGTTGTATACTTCAATTTAGCCTCAACAAAAGTCAGATAACTTTTGCAGTATAGCTTTTGCATTAAGTCATTAATAGTAATAACTTGCAGTGTTAGATCTTCTCTAGGTAGGTATCATATATAGAATAACTGCATTAACATGATAATAACTTGTCTCGTCTATGCTACAATTTATAGAAATTTAGGTGACCTTATCGTAACCAACATTTGCTTAAAACATTTCAGGAATTAGAAGTCACTCACAAAACCTAGAAATCATAAAAATAAATGATTTGACTGATGCAGTAACGAACCCATGCTCATAATGAAACTATAATTATTATAAGTTACTCAAAATCACAATTTTAATTACTAATTAACTAAAACAACAACAACTCTCAGTAATAATCCTGTTGACACAAGAGGTCTGAAGAGATATATTAGTAAGCAGTCTTATCCCTAACTAGCAGAGAGGCTATTTCAAAATGACCCATATGAAGATGAGAGAAAGAAAGAGAAAATTGAATAAAATAAAATAAGATAATAATTACTACTAAACTAATCATATTAAAGTAAAAATATTTTATTTTCAAATAAAAACTCATTTCTAATCATTATTGAACCAATCAAATTGAATTATGGACTTAATAAGATTAGAAACTTGTTTTAAGTTATTATTAAACTAATAATTTCCACTTAATTAGAAAGTTATTTCTATTTGTACATATATATTTAAAATTAATAAAATTTAATTCAATTAGAAACTCATTTTTAAATATTATTAAACTTATGAGCTTAATAATTTAAAGTCTATTATAAATTGATTCTAATTATGATTGAACTAATAAATCTTAAATTTATAATTCATTTAGAAATTTATTTCTAACTATTACTAAGTTCATTTAAATTTATAATATATGTGTATGCAATGTTTTAAAAACTGGATCGAACTGGTCGGTCTGACCAAAAAATGCGAACCGATCGGTCCGACCAAAAAAATACAAATCAACTTGATTTTTGGTCTGGTTTATATTTATAACCCTTATGAGTAACAAACCAATCGGTTTTTAGAAAACCGGTTTTTTAACAAACCGATTGAGTGATGACAACTTTTTGAGCATGTGGACCCCTATCCTTCAAGTTATGTAGGACCCACCACAATTGTCTTCCTCTTTCTTTTTTAACAAATAAAGACGCAACAGTGGGATCCACCATTCTCTAGTTTTTGAGTTTTGAATCTTTATTTTAAATTTCTAAACATTCTCATTAATAAATTATATATTTTAAATTTATATTCTTTATTTTTCTCTTTTCATTTTAATTTAAAAGTTTTTTCTAAATTATTTTATTAAAAATAATTTGCTATTTTTAACCTTAAAAATACTAAATTTATTTAATGTGAATAATAAATTATATTTGTTAAATTTTAGGTTCTGTATTTATCTCCTTATATTTTAATTGAAAATTTTTATATTATTATTATTATTATTATTAAAAACTAATTATTATTTTATCAAGAATTTGTTTGATAAATTGATTTATTAATTAGTATATATAAGTAATCTTGCTTAAAATAATTTAAGAATGTGTTAAAAATAATATTTAAACTATAAAGAAGTATGTTTAAAGGATATTGAAAAAGAAGTTAGAATAAAGTTGAGTATTTTCTGTTGATTTTCTTTAAATATACTTCAATTTTTGTGAGTCTTTAAATAAATGATAATATAGAATACAATTTTTATTTAAAAATTTATGTTAGATTCAATCTTTATTTAAATTTTTATAGATTTAATATTAGTCTAAATTATTAGATTTAATATTAGTCTAAATTATTAGATTTATTATTAGTTTATTATATATTAATAGGCATTATTAGTGCATCTTTATTTCAATAAAGGAATTTATTTTATATTATATTTTTACTTCTTCTTATAATTTTTACTTCTTATCTATTATATACCGATTATATAACGGCTTAATACCGGTTGAACCTTTAAATCTTAAACTTTCCTTTGACCGGTTCGATGTTTGGTCCAGTTTTTAAAACATTATGTGTGTGTGTGTATGTGTTTGTTTGTTTACAATTCTAAACTTATAGTTCATATTTTACGAAACAACTGACCCATATGTTCATTTTCTTTTTTCTTTTGAGAAAATGAATGATATATTATAGCCATAAAAGGCAATAAATTACAAGTTGTTACAGATAAAAATATTACAAAATGATTGCATCTATATGAAACTCAGAAGCTTACTACTTTAAGAGCTTTTTTACTAGTTTACAATAATAGACATGTTAGAAATGCTCCAATTGAGATTGGTGTTAAAGTTAAGTAGTAAGTGCTTATCTTTATAGGCAATGTTAGTTCTAATTTTGCTATATGTTAATTTCATGAATGCTACCATGCTGTTGCTTCATCCTATGAATATTCTCTCATTTCTTTCATCCCGTAAGCTAAAGACCAAGTATGCTAGAGCAACTCTATATATCCTCGCATCTCCTTCATATGACATTTTTAGCTCTGTACTCTATTCAACTATTTTAGGCTAAGTTAGAAGGGGGTTAATGGTATTGCATAGTCCGAGAATTCCATGCCACATAAAGTTGCTATACTCATCATCACACCTAGTCCGAATCTCGCACCAATGTGGGGTCTGGAGAGGTATAACAGTACGCAACCTTACCTCTATAGAGTAAAGAGGCTGTTTTCGATAGATCCACATGCAAATGTGACAATGAAAAAAAGTGATGCAGGTTAAAAGAGTAGATATGTAAAACTGATATATTAAAAGAGTAGATAAATTAAATTAAAATAAATAAATAAAAAATAAATTACCTAATATGGTGCCCAGATCTGCTAATACTTGATAAGCTGCAAAGTACGGCTCCTCATGTCTCAAGTTATGCTAGGGATCCTTGCTTAATAGCTATGTGAGTATGAACAATCCAACAGTATTAGATAGCCTCGAGGGACCTTTCCCCATACACCAGAGCTAAAAAGCCAAGTAATAAGATAGAAAGAATTGTCCACAAATTGCAACTAGAAAAGACAGATTGGACACTAGGGTTAGCCTTCCTAAGCAGTAAATACGTCGTTAGAGCTTTACAGTAAACGACTCCCAATAACTTCCACAATTGTTTTGGTGCACTTTAAAGGATACCATTTACTTGTATCCTAGCACGTTAGAATTTTCTATTTTTGACCAATTCCTCAATAAGGGTCAACTCTGTCAGATCCTTCTTGATCATTTCCCTCGAGTTCTTGTTTGGCCTTCCTTTTCTCCTCTTGTAGTCATGAAGGGTTATTTTCTCACAGTGTCGCACAGGAGCATCAAGGTGCCTCCTACTCACATGCCTAAACCACCTACGCTTGGTCTCTCTCAACGTTTCAGCAATGCTAGTCACCTGTAGTTTGTCTCTCATTACACGATTCCAGACTTTATCTCCTCTAGTAATGTCACACATCCACCGGGGCATACACATCTCGGCTACCAACAACTGTCTTGTATGTCTACATTTGGTGGGCCAACATTTCACTCTATATAATATGGTTGGCCGAATTACCATTCTATAAATTTCCCTTTAAGCTTTAATAGAATCTTTTTATCACATAAGACCCCTGATGCGCTTCACCATTTGACCCACCCGGATCTGATATGATGCACTATATCAGCATTGATATTACCATCACTCTGAATGATAGACTAGAGGTATTTAAAACTTGATTTTTGTGGTATGAAGTCAATACCAATTGCTACTACCGCCTCATAGACCATCTGGCTTCATGAAAAGTTGCATTCTAAATACTCCATCTTCGTACTGCTCATTTTAAAACTTTTCGACTCTAAGGTTTCTCTCCAACATTCTAACTTGAAATTGACCCCCTCCTTAATCTCATCCACGAGGATAATATCGTCAGCAAATAACACACACCTAGGTACCTCTCCTTAAATATGTTTGGTAAGCTCATCTATCACTAATGCAAATGGAAAAGGGCTTAAGGCAGAACCTTGGTTTAGCCTAATACCAATAGAAAAAGTTTTTATGTCACCTTTTATCGTCAGTACGCTAGTCATTGCTCCTTTATACATATCCTTAATTACGCGTATATAGGTCATAGGAATTCCCTTTGTCTTTAAACACCTCCACAAGATTTTCCTAAGAACCCTGTCATATGCCTTTTCCAAATCAATAAAACCATATCCAAATTAATAAAGTTGCTATACTAATATTGAAAAAATAGGTATTCTGTAACACCTCACTCCCGCTGGACCCGAACCCGATATCGATGGTGATATCCGAGGGTGGTGTGCTACATCACTAACAATCAAAAGTCGGTATAAATTTTTTTTAATAAGCGCAAATTAATAATCACAAAATTTGGGCCCACTTTTATTCAGAAACATTTCGTTTACAAGAGTTGCCACAATTTTGTTTTATACCAGAATTTCAA
>JANZXP010000005.1:38807047-38824114 GCA_027576715.1 Erythroxylum flavicans
AATAAAATTTTTATTAATGAAAAATAGAAAATATATAAAAATTATTCTTTAATTGTTTGTATATATTTTTATATAAATAAAAATATAAATAAACAATTTTTAATTATAAATCACATATAACAGAATAAAATTTATTAAATAATTACTAATAATATTTTTATATAATTAATAATAAAATAATAAAAACTTTTATTAAAATTTTTATTATTTTTAAATAGAAAATATATAAAAAGCAAGTCACAAGTGTGCTTTTTTAATTGAACATGATTTCTGTTTTAAAATCATAGCGTCAAATCTCTTACAATAATCATTTTAATATCAGGAATATAATAGTCATTTATTATATATTACATTTCATCCCTTCTATCTTCTAAACAAGGGTTCACTACATTACATTATGAACTCTTCCATTCCTCTCAAACAATTTTTCACTATATTACGTTCAATTTTATTATAAATATTCTGTTCCGTTATATTCTATTCCATTAATTAACATCCAATTAAAGAGACCCTAAAGGATCCAAAATCAAAGCTGAGGTTATCCCTTCCAAAATTAGTGGCGATTCATAGGGTTCGATGGAATATGAATAACGGCTGTGGGAACTGGTCCTGCTGCTCTAGAGGCAGCTTTTTCTCGTTATTAATCCTAATTAATGAAAGTTAAAAGATTCTTAATCACTAATTACTCCTTCGTGTAATATTTTATATTTAATTACTTCTACGCACACAAAGTATGTATTGACTTGAAAGAAGGATTTAACTCGTGTCTTGGTGGGGGCTATTGTGCATTTTGTGTTAAAAATCTAGGAAAACATACATATAAAAATTGATGTAAAAATACAGCTACCTTAACATCCAACTATAGTTGCTTTGATACAAAAGTAAATGAAATGCTTAGTATCAAGCAGGCTTTTCCTTCAGCCTAATCGAAACCTGTCCTGGCAAACTGTCAGTGAGCTGAGAAGTCCATAACCCAAAAAGGAACGATGACAGAGTGGTAAGAGCCATAAACAGAAGCTGTAGACAAACGTTACATTATAAATTATAATCTAATAACCTGTCGAAACAAAACTTTTCCGGTTTGTTATGACAGCTTAAAAGTTTTGACACCTTGCATGACCAGAATGAGTAAAGTCAGGAAGATCCAAAGCCCAAGGCGCCAAATTCTCACTCCCCAAAACCAACTCAATTTCTATTATGTAATCGTGTAGTTTATTGGCTTTCCTTAGGCTGAGGCATAGTGATGAAGAGTTTCTATAAAGTGGAGCAGTTAAAAAGTTGTGAACCTCACTCTGCCACTCATCTTTTTATATCAAGTTTTATACTCCTATCATATGCATCACCAATGGATATACGACATAAGTTTCAAGTGTATGTGTTCGGTCTGTGTCTGATAGCTACATTGGTTCATGCGTCGAGTGGTCACGAAAGAGAGGTCTGTTCCTGATGTCCCTTCCCATGATTTTCTTACCATCCACATTCCAATGTATGCACAAGCTGTTCATGATTATGTACATACGTAAATAGATGGTAATCAAGCGTAATGTAATGTTGAGTGATCAAGATTTTCCTTCAGGACTTGTTTGAGAATATAGACTACTAAGTTACTAACACAGTGCAACAGACTAGAGTGAACGGAGTCTTCTTCATTTCTGTTTCAATTTTATCTTTTTGACTAATTCAAGGTCGTTTTACTGTTTTGTAATGAACATATCAGCCATACATTGTTTACATGGGAGAACATGCCGGAGATAGGGTTTCTACGGTGGACGAACACCACAACCTCCTGGTGGCTGCAATTGGAGAGTACTGATCGCAACCCTTTCTGCTAAATCACACTAATGAATCATCCCAATTACTGGTCACACATGTGTACATAACAAGAGTGAAAATGCTCTTAGTTTTACCCTTTTAAAAATACAATTTGGAAACAAAAAGCAGTTTGGATTCTCGTAAGGTATAACTAATAAATTAAACAAATGCTCGTTTTCATGCCTATGATAAATGAAAACCCTCATTCGAAGGAACTTCAGAACTTAAGGGACGCTTTATTCTTAAATAATACCGTCTTCCAACCAATCTAAAGTTAACATGCTTCTAAATTTTCAGCGAGTCTATAGCAAGAAAATCCAGATTACACAGCTATGGAAGAAGCTTCAATGGGTTTGTTGCAAGGCTGCTGCCTCATGAAGTGAAGAGACTCTCAGGTATCTATGCATAAACCATAGATTCAATCTTATAGATTATCATATTTCATTTTGAAAGCTCTGCGTTGCCATGCACTTAGATGAAGAGGGGGTGGTGTCCGTGTTCAAGAACAAACTGAACAAACTTCACACCACAAGATCATGGGATTTCCTAGGAATGCCGGAAACAGTGAAGAGGAGACCGGAAATTGAAAGCAACATCATAGTTGGTGTGATGGATACCGGTAGGCAAACTATATTCATTTGACAAGAGATGAGAGATTTGTTTAGTTGAATTGATTTATTACGGGCATTTATCTGTTCTGCAGGAATCTACGTCGAAGCTCGTAGCTTCGATGATAACAATTACGGGGCAGTCCCAGCCAAATGGAAGGGAAAATGTGTTACGGGAGCTAATTTCACTAGATGCAACAAGTACACTTTTTATTATTCCATTTTCAATCAACAACAGATCTACTTCTGGTTCCAGTCGATATTCAAGCTTCAGTTATCATATAACGTAATTAATTTCAGTAGTCGAAAAAAGAAATAGTACTTAAACTTGTTTTTTTTAATAATATTTTTGAACAATAACAAAGATGGGTATGGGAAAATTCAATAGTTTGTAGAGAAGGGCTAAATATAGACAAGGATGGCTCTAAATAGTACTTAAAGTATTTTTTTTAAAACTATTTTTAAACAAAAACAACAAGATTCAATAGTTTGTAGTTAAGGTCTAGATATAGATAAAGGATGGTAATAGGCTAGTCTATGAGTTAGGGCAGCTCAGATCTGGACTCAGTTAAAAAAAATGCTATTATAAACTTTAAATTTTATATTTTAAAAATTGGTAAAGCAGCCAATTGCATATAATGAGAATACTTCAAGACTAGCTAAATTTCTTTTATTTTAATTTAATTCAACATTAACACAAAATAAAGCTAAACCTTTAAAATTAGAAAACAAATTTGATATTTTTATTGGAAATGTCAATGTATTATTGTTAATATTCTATTAAGTTTTACTAATTTCAATTAAATATGTATTAGCTTTTAAAGGATATAAATATGTAATTACATGATTGTTTTAAACAAATTCTTTGCAGTTGGATTCTGGTGACAAAAGTATGCCTGTAATATCTGGGATACATTTTAGCTCGACATAAAAGTAAAACCACTACTACAACTCAAAAATCTTAAATTAAAGTGTGCAAGAAATGTTACTGTTTGGGAGTACAATAGAGGACATAGAAATTAAAATCACCTCAAGCTACCAACTACACCTAGTAGGACGTGAGACCTTTCCTTTCAATGCGTCCCCATGCAACTTTCAAATGGTAGTTCTAACGCATTTGCAGAAAGGTGATCGGGGCCAGATACTACCACCTAGACGATAGAAAACCAGTAGAGAATCCAAGTTCAGCCGATGACGACGGCCACGGCACACACACCTCCTCCACGGCCGCAGGCGTCGCCGTAAAAGACGCAAGTTTATACGGTGTAGCACAAGGAACTGCGCGTGGAGGCGTGCCGTCGGCTCGCATAGCCGTGTACAAGGTATGTTGGGAAGGTGGGTGCAGCGACATGGACTTGCTGGCTGCTTTCGACGACGCCATCGCTGACGGAGTTGACATAATCTCCATCTCCATAGGAGGCCCATCTAGCAATTTTTATCAGGACCCAATTGCCATTGGCTCATTTCATGCCATGAAAAAGGGAATTTTGACATCAGCTTCAGCAGGAAACTCGGGGCCTTATCCAGGAACAGTTCAGAATGTAGCTCCATGGCTCATTACAGTTGCTGCAAGTAGCATTGATAGGCAGTTTAACACTGTTATTAAGCTTGGCAATGGCAAGGAGGTTAATGTAAGTTATTCTTGCTGCTCAGGAAATTATAGAAATGAGAATTCCTCCAATTTAGATGGAATAAACATATCATAATAACCTGCTATACTGACTTTATTTTCTTTCTTTTAACTCGCAGGGGAATTCGATTAACACATTTTCGCCCCAAAAACCAATGTACCCTCTTATTAATGGAGCCCTTGCTAGAAATGCTGATTCCTCCGGAAATTCCAGGTAACATACAACATGTTCAAATTACCCAAACGAAATTTGGAAATTCAGACGATCCATTTATTTCCCGGTTCCATTTGTTAAGTCCCACATTGATTAGAACCATTAATTAATAACTCCTCCCACATGATTAACGTAGGCAAATAGAATCATATATTAATTCTGGCATTTTCCAGACTAATTAAGAAACATAACAAGAGGTCATTTGCAAATGTTGGCCAGTGCTTGTGACTGGGGGACTCTAGACATGAACAAAGTGAAGGGGAAAATAGTGTACTGCCTTGGAAGCCAAGGCCAGAGTTTCACAATTAATAAGCTGAACGGGGTAGGACTCATAACGGCGCCTGGTCAACTTACAGACATTGCCTTTGTCACGACAATGCCTTCGACCAATGTCGACCGAAGAGCAGGCCACCATATAGATCGATATATCAACACTACTATGTACGTTTCTATAGCTTGAAGTTACTCAAAGTCTTAATCTTTTTGACACACAAGGTCAAAGCTAGCATCTTAATTACGAATGGCAGGAATCCTCAAGCTGTCATCCACAAGACAACAGCAGTTACCCTGGAAAATTCTCCTCTTTTGGCATCATTTTCTTCAAGAGGGCCTCAATCCATCAGCCTCAACATCTTCAAGGTGGATTCAGTCTAATTTTTTCCCCATAAATCTCCAATTCAGACTCTCAAAATGTTGAAAAGATATGTTCTAATGAACAGCCTGATATAGCTGCACCAGGGCTTAACATATTGGCTGCCTACACTCAACTCACAACAATAACAGGTTTGCCTGGTGACAATCGGCGCGCTCAATTCAACATTATCTCAGGAACATCCATGTCTTGCCCGCATGTCTCAGGCGCCGCCGCCTATGTCAAGACGTTCCACCCGGAATGGTCGCCAGCGGCCATCAAGTCTGCCCTCATGACTACCGGTGAGTACTAAAAGCTTGCTACATTAGCAATTCATATTTCATTTTCATTTCCCATTTTGTAAACAACACGTTTAAGCAATATTTCATTTTGCTGCCTCAGCCACGCCTATGAACACCGGAAAATCTGATGCCGTCTTGGGTTGGGGTTCAGGCCAAATGAACCCACAGAGGGCAGTGGATCCTGGTTTAGTCTATGACATATCATTGAGTTCCTACATTAGCTTCCTCTGCAAAGAGGGCTATAATGACACCACAATTGATCTACTTATTGGTGGCAAGACTAAGAGCTATTGCTCCCAGTATAAACCTGCAAAAGGAACAGATGGCCTTAACTACCCATCCATGCATATGCAGCTTAACAGCACCACTTCCAGTTTTTCAGCTGTGTTCTACAGGGTGGTGACAAACGTAGGGTACGAGAAATCCGTGTATAAAGCTAAAGTGACATCTCCGAAAGTACTTTCAGTTAAGGTTGAGCCAGATACCTTGAAATTTGGTTCCATGAACCAAAAACAAGCTTTCAGGGTGACCGCAAAAGGCTCGCTCCCAAAGGATACTCAGATCTTATCAGCTTTGCTGGAGTGGAACGACTCGAAGTACAGGGTAACGAGCCCCATAATCATTTGCCAAGGTTTACGTAGGCCCCATTGATGTAGTCTTGCTTTTTAATTCTTTTCCTTGTTAAAGTTAACTAGAGTTTTAACGTATATGCTTAATTTTTAATTAGCTACGTCCCTTAGTTTCTTCGTATTTACATTTCCCGAGTAAGCATTCAGAACCACTAGCCCGCTCGAAGTTGCTTTTGTAAGGAAAATAAGAGGCCACAAGGCTTTTATTCCACAGTTTATATCAAATTAAGGATAAAAAGAATGCTGAAAATGAACATAGCAACTCTATTATGAAGATAGATATCACAGATCCCTCTCCCGAAGCAAAGGTAAACCCGAAACTCTTTTCCAATCTTGATGGTGAAATTTGTAGTGAAAAAACATATCCCAACAAAATGTTGACTGGCCACCATGAATTCTTCCTTTCTACTGCCCTTTCCAACTCAACCCATCAAAATGGCAGTATCAGGCCTCAATAAGAATAAGCCCTCCTGGCGGGTTTGCATCGAAATAAACCTCTAACTGATGAAAGAGAGATATCTACACTACAGTAATATTCCATTTCTTGTAGCTTTCATCATGTCAATATGTATGGCAGTAAATCTATTGAAAATCTGCAACAGCTTCTCCACCCACGTCCTTACAGATGACAGGAAAGGAGCCCTCTACCTTGAAACGTAAAAGAGGGCATATAGATGTCAGACTATCAAGAAAGGTCAATCTCTAACCTCTAGAAAGTTGTGTTTCCGGCTTCTGTATTTACCAACAGCCACACTCACAAAATACAGTCGCCAAGAAGCCATCCAAGTTGCATCCTCACAATCTCAACAGTTCATTCGACACTGGCGCCCATGGAGGTTCTTGAGCTTTGTAAGTTCTTTCCTCCTCTTCCTTGCCTCTGCTGCAGCAGCTGCATCAACTAGTTTCTTGCTTGAGAACTTAAATTGATCTAGAGTCTTTTCAGGTATTGAACTTATTAGTTGACTTGTTTTAGCATAGATACCTGTAGAACTAAAAGTACACTCTGACTGAAGCCCAGTGTCATTCTTAATAGAGCGTGGCATTTGAGGAGTCAGGATTTCTTTTTGAAGTACCCCTGCACATTGACCACCTCCATCTGTGGGAAATCTTGGTGTCTCCTTTACGTCATTAAGCACCCCAAGTTCTGTTGAGTTATCAGCTTCTGGCTTGACTTTTAATGGCAGAGAGAGATGCCCACTCTCTGAAAATGCTGTACCTGTTGATGGCATACTATCACTGCATTGCTTGTTAGCAGTAGCTCCATTTTGCACATGCTTCAAGCCAAAGGTGCTCTGCGAGAGGAGTCCATTACTGTGATCAGGAACTGGGAAGAACCAAGGACAGGATACCAAATATAGAGGAGCCCTTGGGGTTTCTTGGTGCTGCTGATAAGAATCAAGCTTTCCACTAAAAGTAATTGGAATGCCCGATGAAATAACAACCCCATTTTGAGGCAAGTGATTCAATTGGACAGAATTTGAAGATCGCAGAACGGAAGGCCAGCAAAGTGATGAAAATGGGTGGTGGTTATATAACAGCATTGGGTAGTTTGTAGCTGGGTTGCTAGGCATCTCACGATATGCTGATTCAACATTTGCTTGAGATTCCTGTACCTCAGCTTTTATCACCTTAGCCATCTGGAATAAGAAAAATGAGAAGCATAAAGTATGATACTCCTAGCTTAAAGGACATTTTGATGGTTTACAAAATTGAATCAAACAAGAAAAAGAAAACAATATCTTACTTGTGCCTTTAAGTGCTTGTTTATTGTCTCCAACGACTGAAACTCTTTAAAGGCTGCTTCCTTTTCCTTCTCAGCAGAAAATTTATCAAGTGCGTTAATGCTATATACGCTACCAAATAATTTCAAGAGTTTTCATGCACGCATAGAAAACAAGGGATAGACTTATAACAGAAAACATAGTGAAATGAACAACTGCCAAGCCAGATGCAGAAAGGTTCCTACTTATGGATTAGGAAAACAAAACCAAGGAATGGTTACAGCTGTGTGTAGAGTATTTAACACCTTCTTCAAATTTTGGTTCTCCTGTGCTAGATCAGCAGCTTTTCTGGTTAAATCTTCACAGAGAGCCTAACAAGAGCAAAATAGTGGGTGAAGTCCAGAGAAAAAATTTAACATGATCAGAAACGAATCATGTGTCCTAGGGGAAAGGAAAAAAAAAACTTAACATGTAAGGAGAAAAATTAAATGTCTAGACGAATTAAATAATATGTAAAACGATTAAGAAAATAATAATCTCCGCCAACAACCAAGGAAGCTCCAGAAATAGAATACTAGTTTACAAAACCGTATATCATGATCATTCATCACAAAAAGCCAACAAGAAGCAAGTTTTGAATGCACCACAGTACGAAACTTGTAACAAGCAGAAATAGTTTCTTCCCTGGTAAAGACAACCTACCTGCCTGCGACGAATTGTCTGTCTAGCTGACTCTCTATTTGCCAACACCCTACGTAATCTCCTTTCTTCCTTTTCAGCCTTTCAGAGAGTTTCAGTTGGCTCAAAATAAGAAGAGATGCAGATGTTGCAGAATTGCAGGGACATGAAATAATGTTTACCTCAGTCAAATTTTGTCTAGCCCTAGCACCTCCATAAGATGGGCAAGTTCTTCCACATTTAGGACTTGTTTTAGTGAGATCTGAATCAGTTTCAAGCTTGGCATAAGTTAACAATACATTTTTCCCCAGCGGTTCACAAAGCTGCCGATCTGCTTCTGCTACATCCTGCAATAGACGAATATAGTTCTCAAGTCCTGCGCTACTATTGGTGATATATGGCAATATAAATAAAAGCCGAACAGAGCAAAATGCACCTTTAGTTGAGTCTACTTCATAACTTCAGGTCATTGAAAAAGATGGATCAAAATCATTCAACTGTATGATGAAATTTTACACTCCAGTTTATGAAGAACATTCAACAAGTAAAACTCCCAAAGCAAGTTTGCCCAATACATACGACTAAATCAACCACCACTTTTTGATCTTTCACAACTCCTTGCAATTTTCATCCTAGCTTGATACTTCCTTTGTATTCTCTCTTAACAAACTTTTTCTAAATCTTCTTTTGTCATCACATCCAAGATCTAACATAAATTACACAATAAAAAAAAAATCTGACGTCAGGTAATAATCTAATTCTCCAGCTTTAGATATCTGAAAAGGACCACTAACCTTAATAATCTTAAGGCAGTCAAACTTCAGAACCCATTCCATATTTAGAATAAAATCACTGTCTTTGATGCCCCCAAACCTTAAACCCTTATCACTACAAAAGTTTTCAGCTAAAGCTTTAAATAACCATAACTTCATAAAATCTTTGCTTACATACGAAATGAGCTTTCTAACCAAACACTTGAACTTAGTAAAACCAAACCAAACCGACAAACTCTATTCACTAATAAATTTAAAGAAAAACAAGAAAAAAAACCACATGAGAGAAGGAAAAAAAAAACTAGAATAAACTGACCGGAAAGGGAACACAGTGGACGACGACGGAATCAACAACAGGGTTCCACGCCGAGTCAGACGAAGGAGACTCGCTTTTGACTCGCTTCTTAGCTCGCTTACCTTTGCTCCCCCATTTACCGTTAGAATCAACTCCGTTAGTCTCTCGCATAGCCAAATGCGCCAAATCAGCCAACGCCTCCGCCGCCTCCAACTCTACCCGAATCATCGGATCCGCCACCGTCTGCGAAGGAGAAGTCGACGACGAAGAAGAAGAACAAGAACATGAAGTAGAAGAACAACTCGAACTCGAAACGACGAAGCTTGCATCCAAATCCATTGCCGAAAATGAAAACAAAAGGAGAGAGAAAAAATTAAAACTACTTCAAGAGAGGCTAACGTACAGAGAGAGAGAGAGAGGGAGAGAGAGAGAGGAGGTATACTAGTGGTTCGCTTAGCCCACAGATTGTGTCAGAGTGACACGTGTCAGGCCAGCTCACTACTCTACATCTATGTTTCTGCTCGTCCCATGTATCTGTGTTCGCCACGTTATTTTTTTTGCCCACGTAGGCATTGGCGCACGTGGCGGATCTCTCACGTGCCGCTCTCACTTTGGGGGACAGCCCCTCTTCGGTGAGTATGTACGTGGCAGGATAAACGGCTTCCACGTGGAATTTAGAACCTTTGGGTCTTTGGAGAGATGTTACAGTGTGCACGTGGACGGAGGACGACCGTAGGATGTCTTTTATTCTACAGTGGGATTTAGATAGGTTGACTGAGGGTAAATATGAGGCTGAGGCCGAGGTTGTTGTGCCCACTTGCAAGAGTTTACAGGTTGTTGGAATGAAAAGCAAAAGAGCGCACTTGTGTTCGGCTTACCATCTGCGTCATTGTGTCTACCAACTTGCTGGGTCACAGCTTGCTCGGTTTCTCTTTTCAACGACTTGGTAACTTTTACACACACTTAATTTACCGTTGTCAAATTACTCTGAAGTTGGAATTATCGCTGAGCTCGGCTAAGTTGGAGACTGGACCAAGAATTAGGCTTTCTCTGGAAGTTACGTGGACCAAGTTCAAATCCGAACTTTTGGACCCACTACCACGTGCACACTGCCTCCAGAAATGGACTGGGAAGTCGGAACCCCAACAAAAATTGGCTGACAAACCTGGGTTTGTTCAAATCATGACCTAAATGGAGCTATATTGGGTGAGGTCACCAGTTACACACTTAAGTGCGACAGTCTTAATAAAAATTCTTTTAAAATGCAAAGAATTCGAATCCTTAATTAATAGTCAAAAAGATTTTGAGAACTATTTGAAGAAAATAAAAATAAAAAATTATAAACCAATTATTATATTAAAAAAGAATCAATAAAATAAAAAAGAACAAATACATTCAAAATTAAAATATATAATAAATATTAAATATAAGTATAATAAAATATAAATATAAATATAATCACAATTATAATTACAAATACACATAAATATAAAATATAAAAATTATGCTTACTCCATTGTTTTTATCCTATATGATTTCTCGTGAATTTTGTGATCCTTATGTTCCTATTACCCTCCTATTGTACTTAGAAAAAGAACTTGATCTTTGCACTAATCATCTAACTGAAAAATATTTGTCCTATAAATGTCTCTTCAAAAACACAAGGCATTTACTTCAAAATCTCAAACCTATTTGTTCTAAGAAATATTTAGAAAGCTATGATCCAAATTAGAGAACTATGCTTGAAAACAAAGTGACATGGGAGATTGTAAACCTTGCCTATAGGTCAGTATTCACTATGAAATGTAAAGAAAATGGCTTTGTGGAAAGATATAAGGCTAGAATTGTGGCTAATGGATTTACTCAAATATACGGTATTCATTACTAGGAAAATTTTGAGCAATAGTCAAAAACTAATTATATATGTCGAAGTAGGATTAGGACAAAGAGAAAATTTTCCGGTTATGAATTTGTGGAAGTGCAATGCTTCCTCATCCAAAAGTGATTCTTATATTGTCCCATAATGATTCCTAGATATTAGGTGTAATGCCTAGTTCTTTATAAACCCTAAGAGTGATTTATATGAGTTGCTCATATAAAGCGAGTAAATCTATGTGTAATTTATCTTTAAGTTTGCTTCATTGATGATAACAAAGAGACAAGTAAATCAACTATAATATATTTAGTTCTTTTTCCCATAAGATTGCGCTCTTATTCCAACTTTCAATAAGTGTGGTAGTTCTTTCTGTCCTACATCAATTTGGCATTAAAGCTTAGATTCAATACAACACATATGGAAGTGCATATAGGGGCTTGCAAGATTTCAAAATACATATCACAACCACATTTGGTCTAAACCATACATCAATGGTGTGATATAATTTCACATTTAGTTGCGACAGTTACAGCTACAAATGCTACCGTGTTGCGACTTTTATAGTGAAAACGAAACGAGAAAGAATATAAGAAGAAAAGAGAAGGAATTAAAGGAGATAACAAAAAAGAAACGAAGAATAGAAACAAACCAATGAATTAAGGGTTCTATAATAAACTAAAAAGGATGAAGTTAACAACAGGGAAGCCAATTCCGATGGAGGAAGATTTTGGATATTCTAAAGTTTTGATTTTGAAATAACAAAAACACAGAGAAAAACATGACTAAGATGGGGAACGAAAATCTAGTTTAAATAAAACGAAAACGTAAGGGTTATAATGTTATTGGTCATGAAAAATTAATGTGGGCAAATTACACTAAATTATTTTCATATTTAGAGAATGAGATTGCCTCTATTTTGTAAAGATTATAATTTAAAAGAATAAATAGAATATGGTAATCCAAAATTATAATAACAATCAATTTATAGTAGTTCAAAAAATAATCAATGCTTACTTTCACTCTCTAAGACACTTCTTGAAATTTCTAAATCTCTACTTTCAACAAGACGAAAAGCAACTATCCTATAACAATCTTATTTTTAAGAAGTAAGAAGAAGTTTTATTGCAATTTTCTCTAAGGTGAAGAATACTCTCAGTCAAAAGAATTTACAATTTAAAAGATCTTACTTGAACACTTTAATAACTTTAAAGACTTACTTAATTTAAAAAGTAATAATGAATGCTCAAAATCTTTGTAAAAACATTTTGAAATGTGTTTATACAATATCTAAATGTTTTTTGATGTCTGAACCAATAAAGATCATGTATTTAGAAGATTTTAGGATCAAACTAGTAGTTGAAGATAAGAACTAGTCGTTGTACATTAGTAGACAAGCACCTTAGTTAGCCACTATGCATTGAATGCATAAATTCACTAGCCTTTCAAATACCAATGTAGCACATTGGTTGATCAATGTATTAATCAATATCCTTACAAACTCTCAATACAAAAATGTTAATAATTTTACTTGTATTGGTTGATTACTAACATATAAAGATCTACCAATATACCTAAAATCATGATTTTAACATCTTTAGATGCTCAAACTTAATATTTTTAAAGTAAATTTAACTTAAACACTTCTTTAAATATTCCTTAAAGAATGCTTTAAAGAACAAGAGGGTTTTCTTTAATATCAAAATCTTAATTCCTCTTGATGATTGACAATACTCATGCTATAAGTTAAAATGATGATATCTTTATGCATGACAAGTCTTTAAAATATCAAGGTAACCAAGTAGGAAGTATAATAAATATTACATTTCATTTATAACTTTGTTGTGTCTTTTTCTTCTTTAGTCTTGATTTTGGTCTTCACTTAAATGACTTAAACTCCAACTTTTATTTATTATCCTTATATGATGTATCTTGATTTGTGCATGATCATTATTGCTTTCATATTGCCTCCATAAAAATAAATTTATTAATAATACTTATGTTTTGTTATTATTAAAACATAGATTGTAACATCCCTTGGTTATAACAAAATTTTCCCTTTTTATGATGATAAAATATTTTATAATTTTAGAAAAACAATGGTAAAATCAAAGATATATGACTTATTATTCCAAGGAAATATGAATAATTAGCTTCCCCTACATTCATGCATAAAAAAGAACTTACAAGTTAATCTATTTTAAGCATAAATTAGTATTTGTATAAGGATTACCAAGATAACACTAAAATTAATCACTCTCCCTAAATTTAATATCCCTAATTTTCTTAATTATTCTAATATTTAGTATTTAGAATTATTACTAATAGTTAGAATTATTCAAAATTTTAAGATAGTAATGAAATTGATCATTCCCCTTAAATCTAAAATCACTAACTTTCTCTCATATTTCTTGGAAACATAAAAAAGAGTCAGTTATTTAAAAGTTTATTACACTAATATTACACAATAATAAACCAAACTAACTAACTGAAAGCAACCTAAATTAGAGTCTTCTCCCCCTAACCCAACAACCAACAATCGACAACCTTATCCCCCCTTCCCAACAGCAACCTATTTACCTCCAACAATCATAACAACCTTCCTAAAATAGTAACCTAACCAACAATGCTTATGACTAACACTCAGAAAGACATACCAATAAACATAGAAACCTTACCAAATGCAATCCCACCTTACCCACACAATACCACTGAGTTCCCCCCTTTAAGGGGTACTTTTGATATTCAAAAGGGACTCGAGAAGGGGAAAACTACCTAGAGTTCCATTGTAGGAGATTTTGGAAACTTAGGGAAGCTAGGGTATGTTGAGTCAGCAATTAAAGAACCCATTTAGGCCCCTCTAAAGGTGTTTCAACTTGGAGCAAGGAAGCGGAGCTCACCCCTAGTAGGTATCTTTCTTGAGAAAAGATTGGCATTTCTTATTGTAAACAAATGGGCTAGTTTAGCTTGAAGAAATATAAGTTTGGTGAACACAATGGTGAATGAAGATGAGTTATTTGTGTTCAAATGCAATTCCAATGAGGATGCACAAAGAGTGTTAGAAGCTGGACCTTGGCATGCCCTCAGACATCCCATTCTGCTAAAGAAATTGCATCCAGGGGTAACTCTACATAAGAGCAAACCAGAAATAATCCCACTGTGGATAAATCTTCATAAATCCTTTAGAATATTGATCTACAAAAGGAATGAGCTACATTGCTAATAAGATTAGTAAACCCTTAGAATATAAGAGAATACTACAACGATGAGAAGAATAGGGTATGCATTGATGTGGATATTACTAAAAAAGTCAGATTCCTTAAGGATTATAAAGTTAAATGAGAATGGGGAACTAAAGGAAGATCTTATAAAAGTCTCCTATATGTGGAAATCAAAAACTAAGGAGGAGAGGATGATCTGGATGAAAAAAAAGATAACCAAGAAGAAAGCAAGGAAAAAGGAGAGGAGTATGAACATACAGAAAAAAAAAATCAATGTGGAGAGAGGGGAGCCAAATAAAGGACATTACAATCAGGAACAAGATAAGGAAGTAAACAAAACACTTGATAAAGCTAAGTAGGTAGTAAATGTTCAACAGAAAGACCGGAATAAAGCTAATAGAACTCCTTTAGTGGAGAAAGGAGAGACTTCTAGTACTAAGCAAAACACTAGAAAATCTCCTGGAGCAAGTAAGAAATAAAAAAGGAAGAAGTTGGACAAGAAGAAGAAATAATAAAGTTGGTAATTTGGAATGTAAGAGGGATTGATAGCGTAAATACATAATTAACAATTAAGGAGTTGACTAGAAATAGGCTAGTTGATTTTATTGGTTTAATTGAAACCAAAATAAAAAAGCAACAGATGAAGAACTGTTTATGGTTCCTAGGGGAAAGTTGGAAGGTGATCTTTAATCATTACAATCATATAAGAGAGGGAGTTAGTTAAAACTGGTTAAATGGTCTTGTATAGACCAAGTCACTACAAGGAATGAAGTTTAGCGATGGACATTACTGATGGAAAACCTACACATTCTGTCGGTAAGCAAAGTTAGCGACAGAATTTATCGACGAACAAAGGTATCGAAGAAACGACTGTAGGTAATAATTTGCAACAAACCATAAATTTTTCGTTGTTAATTTAACGACGGACAATTTGTGTTATCGTCGATGAATATTCGACGGTTATTTTGTGTTGTCAGTAAGTTTAATGAGGGAAAGATTGTTTCGGTTGGTAAAGTTACCAACACACAAATCCTGTCTGTCTTTAAATTTACAACAAAATTGGTTAGTCCATCAGTAAGTTAACGACAACATTACTGATAGTTCTTAGTTATCTGTCTATAAATCGAATAGATTTTATCGACGAACTTTATTTTTTCGTTAGTAAATTTACTAAAATTGTTTTCTTAATTTTTCCCTATATTTAATTTTATTTGATAATCTTATAGTTGATGCTTAATTTATATAGTTATCAGTTATTTATTGATAATATTTTGATTTGTTTCTATATTTAATTTGTTAAAACAAAAAGTTGATTGATGATATAAAGTAAAAATTATCTTAATTAATAACAAAATTTTATTTTGTACATAATAAGTATTTAATTAATACAAAACAACTACAAGTACGCTATTTATTTGGTGACCGCGAGTGCTCTGACTGTTGTGATGAGGTGCTACCCCTCCCCTTCAACTCATCTACCACATTACAGAACTGAGCTATGTACTCTATCGACTGCTGCAACTGAGTTGCCAATATTTGTACTATGCTTTGAAGCTCATAGAATTCATTGGGTGCGAACCACCTACTAAATACTGCTGTACTGGATGTGGAAGATTGTGAATAACATGTGTTCACAAATAAACCTAAGCAGAATATCCTTCCATGACCATTCCTACCACCCACTGCATGAAAATAGGTTTGACTCTCATCAACATCTTCAAACTGCTGAGACTGTTATTGAATACTTTCTTGTATTGGGTCCTATCAGAAGGAATGTTTATGTTAGTAAGTGATAATTATTAAGCATTAATATTAAAGCATAAATTTCACATACATTTAGTTCTCTACATTAGGTGTTGACGAATGTCACACTGTCATGCTTCTTAGTGAGTGTGCAAAAAGCACTAACGGGGTGTAAACTTCGTGCCTATAGACTTTTTCTGCATCAGAATAAAATGTTATAAGTGAACTACGATTTATAAAAATTTCGGCAAAATGTTCTCTATTTTTATGATATTTACCCCTTGTTCAACAAAGAAAGTAACTCAACAACACAGCCATATATGGCACTAGACATTTATAACATTACCATTATCCATAATACACATATTTTGATTCCAAAATTCACACATCAAATTAAATTGAAATACACCAAAGTAAAAAAAAAGAATATAAATGTAAAGTGTAGATACTTACAAGTCTCTCTGCATGCTCGTGGTAGGTAATAGATCCTCCAGTATGTACGGGAAGATTCTCTCTCTCTAGTCCTCCACATCTGTTGGTAGAATTACACTTTGACATAATAAAGAACTGAAAATAAATGAAAATAATTAGGTTGATTTAAAATGGAATGTAAATAATGCTTCTAATACAAATAATAAGTGTAGAATAATAAATTATGCTAATTTAACACGTGAAAATTAAATCTAAAATTTATCATTGCATAGGAAACTTTAAAGTCTAAAAGAATCTTGAAATATAAAGAGAATATATGAAAGATGTGTTACTTACAAACAAGCTAAATCTCAAGTGCAACCCCACAGATAGGTAGATTTGTTAATAGATTTTTCTTTAGGTTTATCTAGTTCTAAAAATGGTAAGGATTCAATATTTGTAGTACTAGATAGGTTTTCTAAAATGGAACACTCATTATAAGTCAAAAAGTCAATGATGCATTCTA
>JANZXP010000005.1:38835438-38847873 GCA_027576715.1 Erythroxylum flavicans
AACACAAAAACTAACCTAATTAAACTCTAAATGCATACTAAACACTTGAATTGACATTAAAGTACTTATCAAATCTATTCCTAAAACACAATACAAATTGCAATAATCAGAAGTCAGGTAAAAAGTAGTTGATATGAAGTTGGTAGTGTAGAATGTTAAAGGGCTTAATAGCCTAAATAAACAATTAGTAGTTAAAGAGTTGATCCAAAAAGACTGATTTTATTGGTTTGCTTGAAACCAAAATAAAAAAAGACCAAATGAGGAATTGTCTACAGTTTTTTGGGAAAAACTAGAAAGTTATCTTTAATCATTACAAGCATATAGGAGGGAGAGTTATAAAGGGGTTAATACTCAGAAGATAGAAATAGTAAATTGGTCTAGTACAAACCCAATGATAAGTTGTGAATTGGTACTCAAAAATTCAAGTAGATACATAACTATTACAACAATTTATGCAACAAATTATATCTTTCAAAGGCAATTGCTATGGGAGGAATTGGTGAAGATTAGCAATGCAATTACCTCCCCTTGGTTAGTAATTGAAGATTACAACTACATTCTCAGTACCTACGAATCCTGGGGTGGTAGACATTAGGTAAAGGAAAATTGCAAGGAAAGACAAGAACTAACAATACCCTAGGTTGACAAATCTTAAGTATTATGGAAATATGTTTACTTGGAACATCAAGTATAGTGGAGGTTGGTTTCTATTGAAAAAACTTGACAGATGCATGGTTAATGGCGAATGATAGCCCAGTTTCCCATAAGTTCAACATGATTTGAAAAACATAGTACTTTAGACCACAGCCCTACTGTAGTGGATTTATCCTTCTCAAACATCAAAAGGTTTACACTTTTCAAAGTCTCTAATCACTTAATGGACAATCCAAAGTTTAGAAGTATCCTAAAGGAGGGAATGAGCTTAAAGTTAGCAAAAAGTTGAAGACAATAAAGGACATCAACGAGAATAGAATACCAGAGTAGGAGGCAATTACAAAAGCACTAAATGTACAAAGATGCCAAAGGAGAGTATTGTCTAGACCTAATGACTTAGTGCTAAGAAAAGAAGAAGAAAATTTAATCAGCAAGTACAATAAGGCCCTAAAAACTCAAACAAATTTTTGAGACAAAAATTAAGGATGATTTAGTTAAAAGAATGGGAGAGGCGCAGTAAATACTTCATGAACTTAATTAGAGCAAGGAGGAACAAAAACCAGATTCAGTGCTTGGAAGATGATTCAGGTCAGAATCACCATGACCAAGAGAGCAAAAAGAGACTTACTTTTGAATACTTCAGCAAACAATATGGCATAGAAGAGGAAGTAGAGAATATCCTGGATGATATATTGAGGAGAATAAGGTAGATTTCAGTGGAGGATAAGGCAGAAACAATCAAAGAAATATCAGGGAAAAGATCAATGAAGCTCTATTTTCTTTAAATCCTAACAAAGCCTCAGGCCTAGATGGCTATAATGAGAGATTCTTTCAAAGGAACTGGGATATATTGGGTGAGAAGGTCATAGAAGCTGTCAATAAGTGTTTCAAAAAAGGTACTATACTAAAAGAATGGAATAAAACATTTGTGAGCCTGTCCCCAAATAACCCGATGCATGTAGGCTTGAACATTTTAAGCTAATTTCTTACCGCAATATTCTCTACAAAACCATTGCTAAGATAATTGCAAGTAAACTGAAGAGGAGTATGGGAAAATCATAAATCTAGCCCAGAATGCATTCATAAGAGGGAGAATAATAGGCACAAACATTTTGCTTTGTCAAGATATCTTTAAAGAATACAATTCCAAGTCAAAAATGACGAATTGCACAATAAAGATAAATTTGGAAAAGTCATATGACTCAGTCAATTGGAGCTTCATGTTTAGCATCATAAAGGTAGCAGGTTACCTCCCTTTGTTTAGGAAGTGGATAGAAGAATGTGTGACTACAACATCCCTTGCTATCTTGGGGAATGGAGAACCTACAAGACTAATTAAAGCTAATCGAGGGCTTAGTTAAGGGGATCCATTATCCCCTTACCTATTTGTACTGTGTATGAAGGCCTTATCGGTCATAATTGCAAGGAATGTGGAAAACAGCCCATGATTTCAATACCATCATAGATGTAAAGTTAATAACATAACTCACCTTGCTTATACAGATAACTTGTTATTATTTTGCAAGAATAAAAAGCAATCAATAGAACTTCTCTTGCAATCAATGGAAGATTTTAAGAAAATGTCTAGATTGAAAACAAATCCAAGTAAAAGTTGCTTTTACCTGTCTTAAAATTGTGGAATTGAATGTCCTACTCAAGCATTAAGGAAGGATTGAAGTAAGGAATTCTCCCTATTAAATAACTTGGAGTGCCTATTTCATAAAAAAGACTCACAACTTCAGACTGCAGACCTTTGATAGACACACTTCAAAAAATAATCAACTATTATTTCAATAAATACCTCAGTTATGGTGGGAGACTACAGCTAGTCCAAACTATCCTGATCAAGTTAACAAATCATTGGATCAAAAACTTATCTCCCGAAGAGTGTGTTTAAGGATATAGGCAAGAAGTTAAAAGACTTCTTATGGGAGGGAGCAGGAAGAGGGAGCAACAAGGCTAAAGTAAGCTAAAGTATAATTTGTAAGTCTAAAATCCAAGGAGGGTTAGGACTATGCTCAACTAGGTTGTTAAACCAAGTCAGCCTAGTAAAGAACATATGGTAATTATACAGCAAGAAGGATGAACTTTAGGTAAAATGGTTACACGATGTGTTTATTAAAAGTAATTGTATATGGAAGCTCGGGATAAAACAGAATATCTCTTAGAATTTCAAGCAAATACTAAACACTAGACATTAGATGTAGGAACTATTTTTCCATAAGATTTGGAACGGGAACAAAACATGTTTTCGTTCAATAATTAGCGCTTCAAAGGCCCCCTATAAAAAATCAGGAATTACAACACCTAAGGATGGTAGTTAGACCAAATACCAAGGTGAGCAAGCTAATCAGGAATAGTAGATGGTATTGGCCTTCCAATAACAGTAGGAATGTCGACATTATAATGGAGAATTTTCCAGCATGCCAAGAAACATCTCAAGATGAAATGCAATGGACAAAAGAGGATTCAAAGACATTTAGCTCCAAGGTATGTAAAGCTTATCTGCAAAAGGATCCAAGAAACAGGGTGAAATGGGAAAAATGATTTGGGATACTGATATTTATCTAGCCCACTCAATGATACTGTGGATGGGGCTGATTGGGAAACTACTCACTAAGGATAGAACAAAGTTCTCCATCAATTCTCTAGATGCGAGCTATGCAACAACAATCTTGAAAGTCTGGACCACCTTCTAGTCAAGTGCAGGTACACAACACACATATGGAGTAAAATGTAGAAAGTACTTGGTATAAGCAAAGAGATCAAAACCGGGCATGAATTGATTCAATAGGCAGGGAACCTGAAAATGGTAACTAAGGTAGATTATAAAGCTGTAAAGATTAGCTTGGCTACTATAGTTTACTACATATGGCAGGAGAGGAACTTCAGATTATTCAGGAGTAAGGCTAGAAGTAGAGAGCACCTATTTCATCAAATATTTCTCCAATGTAGACTCTCTGTGAAAACAAAAAGAATAATAATCAACCTATCAATAAGAATGAGAGAAAGATGGCTACTTGAATTATGCTTTCTAAAGCTTTGTGTAACTAGAATCATGGACTCTCTATACTTTTGTACATAGTAAGGTTGTACAACTTTTTATATCAATGAATTACTTAATTTCTGAAAAACAAAACTATGAATGAGGTTTTTATAATTTCTTGGATCAATCATTTTTTTTCCCATCAGACTTGGAAAACTTCTAATTCAGTACAAGTGGAGTTGCCACAAGCTTACAATATTGCATTTTTTATTTTTCATAATGCCCTCTACATATTTAGCTTGTGAAATAAATATTCCATCTTATAATTGGTAAATTTCAATGCAAGAAAATAATTCATCATCCCCAATATGTCATTTTAAATTTCTTATTCTTCTCCTCTTTGAAGGCCACAATCATTTCTAAATTGTTACTAGTCAAGAGTAAATCATCAATAAAAAGTTAAGGAAGTAGAATATCTGACTTGCCAAGCCTTTTAATGTAAAGTGAATGCTTATTCTCACTTCATCTGAAGCCTTAGTCGCAGAAGTGAAAGTCAATCTTACTATTAGAGCTTGTTTTAGCCCATACAAGGCCTTTCTAAAATGATAAAACTAATGTTCTCTTCTTTTTAAGATAAAAACTTCTAATTGCTCAATATATATCTCCACCTCAAGGTCACTATTGAGGAATGTAGATTTTACATCAAGTTGGTAAATCTTTCAACTATTTTAAGCCACCAATGCGAACAATGTTCTAACAGTATCAAGTTTTACAACCTAACAAAGGTATCTCCATAATCAATTCCAGCTTGTTGAGAATATCCTTTGACAACAAATCTTGCCTTATGCTTTTTGATTGACCCATGTGGATTCAACTTGGTTTTGAAGACCCATTTCACACTGATCACTTTTTTGTTTTCTGGTATATTAACCAACTCTTAAGTGTGATTTTTCTTGATCATATTGATTTAATTCATCATAACTTCTTTTCGCTCTTTATCCTTAGCAAATTTAGCATAATTATTCTACTCATAAATGGCAAAGTCGAAAGATTCACACACATCGGGATCCAGATGGATGATAGGACAATCTCAATAGGCATCAGTCAATAGTCTTTTACCTCTTTGACCTATAGAATTCTCATCAAAAGTTCATGTATAAACCTCATTTAGAGGATAAACTAATGTGGCTAAAGAGAGCCCACCATCCTCATTAACATAATCACATTAAATATCTTCTGGACATTCTTTAGATTAAGGAACTAAAATAATGCATATTTCAATCTTCTGTTCATCCTAATTCTAAATTGCATTCTTGTCAAATTCCAAATCTTGACTAATCACTATGTTTTTATTGTAAAGATTGAGGATTCTATAGCTCTTTGATTGAGAGATATATCTAAGAAACTTTCCTTTCTATGATTTATTATCTACCTTGCCTCTCTTTTGAGATGGGACATGTACATAGCAAATTGAGCTAAACACCATAAGATGCTTAGTTTTTGGTTTAATCCCACTCCAACCTTCAATTGGAGTTTTCCTTTGCATAGCCTTGTAGAGAAGCCTGTTTAGCAAATATCCAATAGTATACACAAGTTATGCTTAGAATTTCTTAGGCATTTTCTTCTTTGCAAGCGTACATTTCACCATCTCCATGACAGTTCTATTTTTTCTTTCAGAATCTCGATTATATTAAGGTGTACACCCAATTATGAGTTGATGTATAACACTTTCATCTTTACAAAACTTGTCAAATTCAGATGAATTGTACTCTTTCCCCTATCAAATCGAATTCTCTTCTACTGGCAATCATTTTGTCTTAAAAAGAACTTTGAATTTTTTAAAGATATGGAACATGTGATATATCTCTTATAAAACACACCATTGCCATTCAGGTGAAATAATTAATGAACAATATAAAATATATGTTTTTACTAAGAAATAAACTCTTGTGAGGGCCACAAATATCATTGTGCACAAGTTCGATTTTCTCCTTTGCTCTTTATATACTTTCCGTTGGAAAAAGCTTCCTATTTTGTTTAGCAAGTTAACAAGCTTCACACAAATTATCAACATCATGAATTGAAGGAAGTCTTAGACAACGTTTTTCTGGTGGAGATATTTGAGTGCACCTAAGTTGTAGTGCTCATTTCTCTTATGCAATAGTCATGTCTCATTACTTTAGGCTTTGTTGGCCACTTCATTAAAGTTATTCTACTCTAAGGGAAAACTCTTATTTTGCATTTTGACACAAGTCATCTCCCTCTTCTCTAGATTAAAAATGGTGTAATGATCATCCTCGAAATTAACAAAATATCCATGATCGATCATTGAAGGTACATAATCATATCTCATCGCCTTGGGCTTTGTTGGCAACTTCACTAAAGTTATTTTACTCTAAGGGAAAAATCTTATTTTGCGTTTTGACACAAGCCATCTCCCTTTTCTCTAGATTAAAAATGATGTAATGATCATCCTCGAAATTAACAGAATATCTATGATTGATCATTTGAGGGTCACTTAACAAATTTTTATTGAACTTAGGGACTAGAAAAACATCCTTTATGAATTTTGTACCTTTTTTAGTTTGGATTTGAACATTCCCTTTACTTAGGGACTCAACCAGTACTTCATTTCCCATTTTAACGGGGATCTTCATAAGAATGTCAAGATTGGTAAAGATTTCTTGATCATGGTCCATGTGATTTGTACATCTACTGTCAATAAGCCAACTCTTATTACGTTTGTTGGAGCTTATAGTTTGACAAGTATAAAACACGTGATTTTCACCCCTGTTGTTTTCAATGAAATTTACTTGTCGGCCTTAATGATTCTGTTTTCCATGTTTCACTTTATAATATTTCTCAATATGACTAAACCTTATGCAAAATCTACATTATGGCTTGCCTTTGAACCAACAATTATTTTCTAGATGATTGGTTTTTCCAAAAATGCCATATGGAGGAACTTCTCATATTTTGGAGTTATTTTTCATCAAGCCATCATGTGCTCCATCATTATTTCTTTCTTTTTCACCATATTTACCTTTGCCTTTGCTACCTTTTTGCGTTAACGACTTTGCTTGATGCCTTGTTTGAAAGCCATATTCTATTGAGTCTTCCATTCTCTTACCAAATTTCACCTCATGTGCCAGCAAAGAGCTGCACAACTTAGTAATACTAAGTTTACTCAAGTTTCGTAATACTTTAATAATTTAAACAATGTGTCAAATTTTTCAGTTAGGCTAATAAGCACTTTCTAAACTATTCTACCATAAATCTTCATTTAATTTACTACTTTCATGACTTGGAAGAGTAAGCTGTCATACTCTCACTTTCCTACATCTCGAGACTGTCAAACTTTTTCCTTAAATTATTAGGCTTGGCGAGTCTCACTTGTGTAGTTCCTTGGAACTCTTCTTAGAAGATAATCCATCCTTCTTTTAATTGTTGAGACTCTAATGATTGTTTGTCAATTGAATCAACAGGAGCGTAATGGAAAGAGCCAATGCTTTGGCATCCTTGATCTCATCCCCTTTAGTTTCTTTAGTTGAGCTTTTGCGTATTTCTTCCTTGCTTTTAGTGGCTCAAAGCCATTTTCTATGAACTCCCCTAGGTCATTTGCTTTAACAGAGAAACTCATTTTGATAGCCCACAAATCATAGTTTTCTCTTCTCCTGTGAAAGTTGGATGTACAGGTATGAAGATGATGGATAAAGTGGAACTTGAAGTCATATTTGAGGAGATTTTTTGTTTGTTTTGTTATTTCTGTTTTGGGCATCAAGATACTCGAGAGCTATAATACCACTTATTGGAATTTTGTTTGTTTTCCAGTTTTTCTTTTAGCCCTTAAGAGCTATAATACCATTTATTGGAAATATAAGGCTATGTTTAGTTTGAGATGATAAGCAGTATAAAACAGTAAAGTATTGAATTATAGTCACTTTAGTCGTGCAATAACATTTGTCATGGAATGGGAGGCCTTTTATATTGGAGGAAGGTCATAAACTGAATGAAATTCCTCCTTAAAAGACATTAAACTGAAACCTATAACTCCTAATATTATTAAATTACTAAATTTATTTCTTGAATTAATATGACTAAGACTTTAATTCAGCAAAATATCTCATTTCTTAAGTTCGATTGGTTGTCAGAGCAAAATTATGCTTTCATTTACTTAAAAATGATGCGCTGACACTCTGTTTCTTCCTACAAATACTGAGACCAAGAAGATCAAGAGTTCATCACACTTGCAATACTTGGGATTAATTTCAGCAACACGTTATTTTGAAATATCTCGATTCTTTCACTGCTTGCGAACAGGGTAGTCAAAAGTAATAAAGTGACAGATTGTTCATAACATTAACTAGTGACTAGGAAGGGCAACTAGGATACGCTTGGAGCAATTTTATTGGCAGAAGTGACATCACAAACATGCTACCTATTCACATTCAAAGAGTACCCACTAGGCGATAAGTACTTGAATTATATGCGATCAGATAGCGGACATATCACCGCTGGGAATGTCTGGTGGAGGCTGAGACGTAGGTGATATAAGACCAGCGAATCGCCTGTAGCAAGATGGAGTTGGCGGACATCTTGGAGACAGGTTGACAAATTCTAAGGCTTGTACTCTAACTTCCAATGGGTAGTCAGCAACGCATCCAATTCTAGGACCAGCTCCTGTTGACCACTTCAGTGAGAGTTGATGGCCCAATTGGTATGATTTTGCTGCCTTCTTGGAGTTAATTCTGTGCAGAATAGCCTTCTGTGGAACTTCAGCTCTTGGGCTTCGAAGACCTCCTGATAAAGTCCTCTTGTACTCGGTCTTGATTTCTGTTTGCGGGACTTCCGATACACCTGAGGTAGAATTGTCCTCTTCGATTGAGTGTTCAAGTTTAGGAATATCTAAGCTCATCGGAACTTCAGATATTATCTCCTTTCCATCGATCTTAGCACCATCGTATGTATCAGAATCTTCATTGGCTTTGTGTATCTGAAAACAGAAGATATCAAAACATACCATCAGGGAATAGTAGCGATTGACTTTCTACCACGAATATACAGGCCATTAGTGGAACAACAATACTTGGATAAACTTAATAAGGCTAAGTTGATCAATCATCTTTATGCAAAGTGGAATTCAGTGGTGTTCCATTGGCTATATATACCGATTTTTACAACCCAGAATTTTTGTCAAGTACATGTTGAGATAATTAGTACCTGGTCTTCAGTAAGATGCACGCCATTATCCCTGAGCAGGGATAAGAAGCAGTCAAAGCTAGCGTCTGTTGGCCGATAATGACCACTATATGGAGAAACAGACTGCAAAAATGTAAATAATCAATGACAGGTTGCAGAAAAGAAAATATGCCGAACCAAAATTCTATGGAATGAAAAACAAAGATTTAACATGTAATAAGACACAGGACAGAAAGATGGACAATAGAATATCCACTACCTTCACTCACTCACTCACTCACAAACACACACACACTGACACACACGCACAGAGAGAGAAAGACAGGATCATCTGTCTGTGAAGGTATCCCATTTTGGGTGTAATTCACTTTACAATGGCTTGAGGTTATTTCTTTGCCAACATTTTCAAAGGAGGAAAGGTAACGAAGTATGAGGTCATTGATGTTAAACGACATTAAGACAATGAGAAGATATAAGCAGGCAACCTGAACTTCTTTCAGACAAATTTGGACAGACTATTATCCAAAACCATTCTTAAGGAAAATAACTCAGTTAAAAATGAGGCAAAGGTAATTAATTCATTAATATGAGGTGCAAGTATTTATATACAAGGCTGCAGAATACTAAGCCTAGTAACAAGGAATTAGTTGGTACAAGATAGGATTACACCAGTTTGAATAATTCAAATACAGATCAGATGAGATGTACACGGTAGAACTTTCTGGGTTGGTTCCTTGACGATATGGATTGACCTTTATCATTAACTAACTCAAACGAATTCAACAGCTATAAGAAAATTTCATGCGCTGCTGTTTCAACAGTAACTTTGATATTTATTCAGTGCTATACCTGTATAATTCCCTGCGCTGCTGTTAGCCTTCCAGCAGCTAATGTAGCACCACCAGCCAGGAAGCTGGAGTGATGGAACATTCCCTTCTTTTTCTGAAATAAAGGAAAAGCATAAGTTCAAGTTTAAATAGAAACAGGACAGAATCTGTAAGATAATTCTTCAAATGGATTTGTTTCGATTCAATTATAATTTCTACAACGGATTTGTCTCAGTTCAATCAACTCCTTACATTGCCAACATACAATCTTTTCGAGGCGCTCATGACAAAGATCCACTTGGTTGCTTTTCCTCCCTTGAAAGTATCAAGGAGATTTCCACTTAGTTTGTGGATAATTTTTCCTTCGGAAACAACGTACTCATAATGTTCTCTCTCTTGCTGGGTTGCATATGGTCAAAAGAAAGAAACAAGGAAAAGGGAAAACAAAGACGGCTCGTCAGTGAATGAACATCAGTAATTTTTCCATAACCAAATGTACGTTCCAAGTACTAAAGCGTTACAGTTTTGTGACTTTTGTCACATACCGGTCCTAGATACGTTATGGATTGTTGTTGGAGTTCAGATCGAGGGCAATCTTTGAGATCAAGCTTCTTACCATCTCCCACATCCAACCTACAGAACCATGACAAAACCACCTTCAGAAGCTGTCCACTCCAAACAACATTTAGAAAAGAAACTAAAGAATCACCAAAACAAAATATCAAAAAGGGGAAACTAGATTCTGATGTCTCAGGAGAAAAATAATGCCCACGCAAAAAGCTTCGCAGATTGACGACCACAAAACCAAGTCCTTTTAGACTTTACCAGTAAAAAAATGGCTGACCAGAGTCCGCCCTACACCACTCTTCATAATACAAATGCAAGTTATGCCCATAACGATGCCTTGGGTCAATCTGCAATAAAATAAGCGAAATTATTCATTACCTGAAAAGAAATAACTTCACTCGATTAAAAGAAAAGGATTTAGTAATTACAGCTTCAATCCAGTGCTGAAAAGCCAATTTTTGAGCTTTAGCGTCTTGAGATAATCCCTTGCCTACCTGCCAAAGCAACAAATAGTCCATATTACTTGGAAACTAATCGTCTTTTTCTACACCAAGTATTCAATCAGGTCACGCAGACAAAAAGAAGCAGAGTACAAACAAAGTCGTTTGATTGAAGAAAATAAGACAAAACTAAACCTGAAGATAATTATTCCAACCTTAGAAGCATTCAAGGTAACACGACTCCAACGGGAAGCCGCACTTTCAGGTTTAAAGAAATTGAAGAAAGAAATCGTGCTATGATTCAATCTCGCGTAGTCTATAGCTTGCCACCTTCCACATAAATCCACAACTTAGTTTCTCAAATGAAAACAAATCATACGAAGTAAAGTTTAGTTCAATGTAGCGGTGTCGGTGAACTTACCAGAGCTCTTCAGCGACAACGGCAGAGTCTGCTAACCTTCGTCGAGTACGATAACTCCGATACACCTTCTGCAACTTCACAGCCGCGGTATCATCCCGACAACTGGAGACCACCCGTTCATCACACGCCATTCCAAAGCCCCCACATTTACCGTCACCCTTGTCTGGCGACTGCAAAGCATCGGCCTTGGGAGTGTTACCGACGGAAGGCGACTCAGGGGTGAGAGAAAAATCACGGGAAACGTCCATGTTACCGAGAGAGTAAGCGAACGGCGACAAAGCCTGAGTAGTCTCAACCTCCATATTAACGAGTCGAAACAAGACTCTCACGGCTCCAAAAACTTATAACTTTTTTACCGGAACCGAAGCCAAAAAAGAAATGGAACAAACCCTTTTCTCGAAATGATTAGTGATTATCGAGAACACTGAGTGAAGAAGCTGAGTTCACAGTTTTTGAAAGGATCTTGGGAGCTCCATAATATCTATATATAAAGACTAAAGACTAAAGAGGGAGAGTAAATAAAGACAGTTCTATTCCCGGGAAACCTACCTGTCAATTTAGTTTAGTTGTTATTTATTTATGATGCCTATCGTCTTTGCCACGCCCTTGGAACAGAATGCTCTAACCATCTCTGGTTTGGTGTCTGCTTATTTGGTTACAGAGTTATTTTCCAAGACGAATGCAAAACCAAGATTAGGAATTAGCAGCGACAAATTCTATTCGGTTGGAAATATAGGAATGTAATCGAAACAAATGGATGGTGTATTTTTATGGAAACATAAATTTTCTTAGTGCGTTTTAATTCCTTAACATTATCATTTGTTGAATTGAATTCACTTTTGTATATTTTTATTAATTAAACCTAAAATTCATCCATTCAAATTTAATCCATAATTATATAAAAAATCTATTAAAAATAAAATTAAAGACTAATATATATTTTTGGTCAAAATACAATTAGACAAGTTTAAACTTTTTATACTTTTATTTGCTCTCCCAATTTTCACAATTTTTTTAAATAATTTATTGAATGGTAAAATTTTACAAATTTTTCGTAACTATAATTAGGAATTAAAATTTATAGGTATAAAAATAGTTAATTAAGAATTAATTATTATGTCAATTTGATGCATTATAAATATTACTAAAGTGAATCTTTGTCACTGCGATATTAAGGTCCTGTTTGGCAATCAGCTGGTTACATTAGCTGTTAGCTGATTCTATCAGCTGTTTGCTGACAGCTGATTCTATTAGCTGATTTGACCAGCGGATTGCATTAGCTGTTTGTTAGAGATGTTTGGTAAAATTAGCTGTTTAGTATTAGCTGTTTATGTGTAAAAT
>JANZXP010000005.1:38847973-38859775 GCA_027576715.1 Erythroxylum flavicans
GAATTAATTCAAGTGTCTAAAATAACCGAGAACCTAAGGGTCACACGCATAAAAGATCGGATGAAAAACATAGTATGTATGGCTAATTTTAAGTAGGCCACGATCGTGGCCGAAGGCGAGCCTAATTTTGAGTAGGCCACGATCATGGCTCAATGGCCACGATCGTGACCGAGGGTACGAATGAGTACATAAGTGAGTTATTCACTTATGTATACAAGAGTTTAACCACTTCTTACACACTTAAGAGAGAATAAGGGCTCTAGAAGAGTTCTAGAGTGAGAGAGAGGTATCAAGAGTCTTGGTCTTGCAATTTATGCAATTGTTATATTAATCAAAGTGCATGCAACAAGAGTTTTGATATATCTTCTATCATATTGAGCATCTACTAGAACTTATCTAGTTTGGTGCTCAAATCACCCTTATACATTGTTTCTTCTTAACCTTTGCATGTTCTTGAGTGGTCAAGGAAGCGTTTGGTGTTTGCAACAATCCAAACAAGGAGAAGAAACAAGAAAGGAGGAGAAACAAAAGGTAAAATGTTTTATATTTCATGTTTTTTTACATATCTATGCATACATGTGTGATTCTACGTTTGCCGGGGTTATCATGGTGTCGGAATCTAGATTCCAACACTTCCGTTGAACTCTTATATGTGTGATGCATGCATCCATGGCATCCCCGATAGTGGTATCAAAGCAAGTTTATGCATGTAATAGATGATGTATTGAACATGTGCAAAGTGTTTGTTGGGTTGTGACTGATATGCATGTTGATTTGGAATAATTTGTGTAAATTGTAAAAAATTATTTTTCTGATTTTCTTTCACAGAAATGTTTATAAGGTATTATATTATGTTTTTGTCAAAGGAAATTGCAATTGAATGTCTTTTTCTATTTTATTTCGAATTAATATCCACATTGTTCATATATTGGTTTATGGGATTTTCTGGAAAACTGAATGCATGTGTTGATTTTGAAAATTTCGTAATAACTCTAGAAAATTGTTTTTTTGGTTTTCTTTCACAAAATGTTTATAAGGTGTTATTTTATTTTTGTAAAAGAAAAATACAATTGAATATCATTTGCTATTTTATTCTGAATTAATTTCAGCCTGATGCATGTATAAAGTTCTGGGAAATTCTGGAAATGTGATGAACGTGCATGCTTGTAAATTCCATATTAACTTTTATAAAATTGTTTTTATAATTTTTATGCATGCACATGCAAGATGAGATGCTGCCACGTGTATGACATGCATGAAACTTGTTGTTAAAGTGATTATCTTATACATGCATGATGGCCCTGTTTGGCAATCAACTGGTTACATTAGCTGTTAGCTGATTCTATCAGCTGTTTGTTGACAGCTGATTCTATTAGCTGATTTGACTAGCGGATTGCATTAGCTGTTTATTATAGATGTTTGGTAAAATTAGCTGTTTAGTATTAGCTATTAATGTGTAAAATGACTTATAAGGGTATAGTTTTAAAAAAATTTTAAGGATATGAATTTGTCACCCGTTATGTGTAGGCTTTTTTTATTTTTTTTACTTTTTTATTTTAATTATAATTATAATAACATTACTTTAATAAAAATTAAATTAAATTAAAATTTAATTATTACTTTAATAAAAATTAAATTAAATTAAAATTTAATTATTACTTAATAAAAATTAAATTATAATTATAATTATGTTATTTTTAATTTTATAAAAAATTAAAATTAAAAAAGTAAAATACCTAAAAAGTTTAGCTTGTAGTTAGACATAAATTTAATTTGTAAAAATTAATTAATATATAACTTTATTTATCTAAAGGGTGTAATTGATTTTTCACTTGTTAAAAGTGAATAAGCTGTGTGAAACGCTGCTCCTATATAGCGTTTCTAAGTTTGGCGTTTTGATATGTAAAAGTCAGCTTTTCATATTCTTTCCAAACAAGTGTTTCAGCTGTTTGAAAAGTCAAACAGCTGAAACACTTGAATCAGCCAATATTTTGGCTGATCCGCCATCCTCCAAACACGCCCTAAATTAAGATGAAGAGGATAGACTATAGACTCATAAAAAATAAATTGTGATACCTCAGTTAAAAAATGAGTATGAAATTCTAGATTGAAAAGAGGAAGAAAGGTAAAGCAGTTACAAACTTATGAAAAGAATTAATTATTTTAAAGCATATAATTGTTTTTAATCTGAATTAAAGCAATCTTAACTTGGGATATTACCAAAATATTCTAAACACATCTTCAGACTGAGTTGGCAATCAACTCCATTAAATAACAGCTACAACTACTTACTTTGATGTTACTTGAGTCATCTAATATTATCTTATTGCAGATACAATTGCATGGGTGTGGGGTTTCGTGTTCGAATATTATATGACTTAAAAAATGGGAAAGTGTTTGTGCATCACGTGGGAATCTGCAATGTTGAAATGGTCAGATTTGGTTCTTGGACCTTGTGTGAATTATTGGTGGAAAGTATTTCAGGAAAGCATAACAATTTCTGATTATTCTGTAATCAAATGGGGTTGAAGTTTGCCCTGAATCGAGAAGACCTAGACTTTTGAAGGAATAAAACCGGAGCTGTACAAAAACAACAGCAACGATACAAATCCTGCCGACGGTCGACAGTAAAATCTAATGATACGTAACTTTACTCTTAGCTAAATTTTTTATGTAAATAAATAATTAGTTTCTTTTCCGTATTGTACTAAAATATGTTTAATTTTTATGATTTATATTTGTTGTCAATACAATAATAACTTGCTAATATGTATTTAAATATTACTTATTAAATTAATAACTTAAAACTAAATTCAACTAAAATAGATAACTCTTGTTATTTTTAGTGGTTCTTACAAACAATTCTTGACAATTTTAAGCTAGGTCTCACGTCAAATAAAAGGCCAACCATCGAATAATTTAAAAGAAAATGTGAAACTATGGACAAGAATTGATAGGGAGTATTAGACTTTGGACATAAACATGCCAAGAATAATCAAATATATTTGAATTCCAAGTAGTAGTAAGATTAGAATAGACTCTTCGTTTCGACATGTAAAATTAGTGTTTCCGCTGCTCTCCCCCTGATGAACGAGCTAATGGTAATGGACCCATTTCCTGCGTTGGCAACGAGTCAATAAACACAACGTCCATTTGTCAAGATAAAACATAAAGAGAAGAAAAAGACAAGGAATGGACCCATTTTACCTGCAATTGGTACAGATAAATCATAAATGTACATTAGTAAACGGAAAAAGGAGGAAATGAGAATGAGTGTTCCAAAACAAGCCAAGAGAAGTAGACAAAAAATCATTTATTGCAATAATGCACCCGCACTAATAAATGAGTACAGTTTTCTTGCATTTTAAGTTGAGTTTGATCACAACAAATGCCTAAACTTGATGAAAGAGGCTTTCTCGTAAAGCTTGTATTAAAAGTAAATCTCTTCTTAAATTTGTGATAATCTCAACATAAAAGGGTTTCTTTTTGATCTTAGACTATATTGATTTTCTTTTTTTTTTGAAAAGTCTATATTGAATATTGATTGTACCCCCATGAATCATATTACTTTTGTTTCAACCATTTAAAATAAGCATGTGTCTAAGTTTTGAACTAGAATGAAGCTCCATGTTCACATCGTTTTTTCTTAAATTTATTTAAATATTTTATATTTTATATAAATTGATGTCATCAATTATATGATTTGCAATTATTATTTTACTAATAAATGTATTCTAATATTTTTAATTATGTAATTTTATTTATGTTTTTATATAATAGTTCATTATATTATAAAAATTTTATAATATTTTAATAATTTTTAATTTATAATAAAAGTTCTAATAAAAACATTTAAGTCCCACGTTCATATAGATATTCAAATTTAAAATAAAATTAACATATGTTTCTATTACATTTTCATGTATATTTAACAATGAGCATATTTTCTTAAAAATAAAAATGTCCATACTTGAAAATTTGTAATTGTATTACTTCAAACCTATGTTTAACTTCTATGTAGCACCCTTTTTGAAAATTTATAAAAAAAATTAATAATAGTTACCTTTTACATATTTAATAATATGTAAATAAATAAAAATATAAAACTATTAATATAATAAATATTATAATAATACTCTAAAATTTTCTCTCTTTTATCTTACTTTTTCCACATATGCAAATTGTATTTATAGATGTAATGAAAGAAATACAAAAATAGAAAATTTACACGTATAATTATTGGTTTTAATGTATAAATTTTGATAAACAAAATTCTTTAATTGTAAAATCAGAAGACCTAGTTAAAAATGTTTAATGCACTCAACATTTAAAATACGGAAGAAGATATTTGAAGTTAATTTCAATGTTAAATTTTTTAATTTTATGTTTTAATGATTGTAATAAAAGTTAAATATTTTATAAGTTTAAAATCAATTTTACTTTTTTTACAGTATATATTTGTGGAGAATATTTATAATAACCTTGTCGGAAGTATATATTTTTAATAAATAAACTAATTTTCGTATAAATATATAGATAAAATATATTTTATATTATTTTTATAATATATGTTAACTTGTAATAAATTATCATTTCTTTCACCATAACACATTATAGAAGTGTGTTTAAAAATAATGTTATATTAAAAAAATTATGATCGTTTTGGTATATGTGACTTTATTATCACATCTTATACATACGCATATATAATAATTTTATATAATGTTTTATTTAACTATTTATAATTAATTAAAATACAAAAGTAATTGATGTGTAAATATTTCAAACTAATTAAAACGTACCAATAATGAACCATCTTTGATAATTGCAACTTATACTATATTATAGTTTTCTAATGGCAGCATGACAAAGGATTTAGGATATAGATGATGAGTAGCCTGAGCAAATTATTCCAGCCATTTGGTCCCAATGGGGTTAATATTGAAAATTAAGATTATTTTTTTAAAATAGTCTATTTATAGGTTTTGTATTCAAAGATTGATTCTAAATTATATTAAAAGGTCAAATAAAAGTTTTATTAAATCAACTTTTATGTTTTATCAAATTACAAAATTATATATTTTTTGTATAATTTTTTTGAAATTTAACTATTTTGCATAAATCATTATAAAAATTATATTTCTAATTTGAAAAATTTTATAGATATATCATAATACAGGCTATATTTTTATCATAATATTTCGTATTCAATAAGTAAATCGATAAATTATTTGTATTCTCTATTATTATAATAATAGATTATGCTTTGAACTTAAATTATACGCAATACTAGGATTTTAATTTAAAATAAAAAAATATATCATCATTTATTATTTTTAATTTTTAATTGAAAATTCTAGTTAAATAGGTCTAACTTAACTCATATATGGATTTAACGACGAATAATTAATTTTTTAATCATACAAATCTATTAAATTATTTTTAAAATAAAATAATAATTTTTTAATTATTCACGTATTCAATAGTATGTAAAAATGGTGATAATGCTTCATACCAACTATTTTAACAATATGAATTCACAAAACTGATTTATATATTATATTTAAAATATATTGAAATTTCATATATTTAATTCTTTTTTAATTTCTAATTATTATTATTAATAGATTTGTTCAAGTTTTAAATTTAGAATATAATTAAATTAAATAGATTATGAAGTACAAACCTATAAATATTTAATTATGAAATTTTGATTTTTATTTCTTTAGTGATTTCAAACATATAAAACTAACTCTATACTGTGGTAACCTGAAAATTCTTTCACATCAATATCTTAGTGAATATTCCATTGACTGTAAATTTTGTCTTTAAAATAATTTATAGGCCATATCAAATTTTAGTGAATATTCCGTTGAATTTAATGCGACATGAATGGATATTCTATTGAACTAAGTTTTAAATTTAGTTGAATTTGATGAATATGTTGAACTTTTAATTATAAATATTTTTATTTTAGGTTTCACTTTTATTTAATTATGTTCCTTAACATGAACTTTTGGTATAAGGTTTATAGAGTCATAAATCTATTTTATTCTCAGTACATGATATTTTGATATAATTATTCTTTATTATATAATGTAAATTATAACATTTTGAGTAACATGAACTATTTTTGGTTTTATATATGTATAATAATTAAATAATTTTTATATTAATTATAATTATTGTTTATATATGAAATATGTAAAAAATAATATTAATAGAAATAAAAAGATAGTTATTATTTCAATTTTATATTATCATAATTTGTAGAGACAGAGTTAATTATACTGATAATATATTTTTTATAGTTTTAAAAAATTTAAGAAGTATTTTATAATTTTAAAAAATTACTTGAAATAATATTCAATATTTAACTTTTATCGATATCATACTGTAATATAACTATACATTGATATCATCGCTATTAAAACCGTGGCACCGAATGGCTCTGACAAACCCGAAGGTATAACTGCACCAATAAAATAGCCGCCCCTCTTTTTTCTTTTGCTGTTTTTTTTCTCACAAAACCGTAAACTTCTCATTATTTATCTTTTAACGCCCTTTTCTTTTTCTATTCCTTCTACAGTTCAAGTTTAATTTTGTTAAGAATAGATCTACATAATTCTTTATTTTATTTTATTTCACTTGACTAGAATCACCATTTTATTCTCAATCTATTCCTAATAATAGATTATTTTATTATTTTATTGAAGAAAACATATATAATATATAATTCAAGAATAAGTAAACTCATCATTCCCTTTATCTTTATATATTCTAAATAGTTGGGAATAAAATTAAAGACATGTTGGATAAAATTATCCTTAAAAAATTCACATAATTACTTAGCTATAAAAATATAATAATAATAATAAGAAGAAGAAGAAGAAAGTTAATAATAGTAGCAGTAATAATAATAACAATAATAATATTATTATTATTAGCGGGGACTAGTGGATATTTTAGCTTTTTATTAATTATTTCTTTTTTATTACAAATTCGTGTTTTCAATTGACATTACATTATTATAAAATTATTAAGAATAAATTAAACTAAATAATATCTATTCTATTAACATTCCTCGTATATTGTATTTCTAAAGAATCAGGATTTCATTCATTATTCATTGCAACATGCGAACCAAATACTTTTTAAAGATTAAGGTCTCCTATGGAGTTTTTTGTATCGGTGATGTTCGTAACAAAGAAAATATACTCAAACAATTTGAAAAGTAAAAAATTCGCTACGTCGATTTGTGCTATCGCATTATCATGAGCATATCCTTCAACATTACAAATTTCCTTTAACCAGAATATTAATTTTGGTGTTTTAGTTCATACTGTGTATGTTGATTGAAAACTACGTAATATTCTAATTTCAGGTAAACTAATGAAATTTAAGAAACGGATCACCTATAAGTAATAGAATTCTGAACGCACACTCATAGTACATCATTAATGGATGCCGGATGGACCACTACTCCTGATACCTTCGTTATTCTTCGTTTGTTTTGCAAGACGCAAAAGTTTAAATCCAAACGCGCTTATGTCGCATGTCAAAACCAAATGGTGCAAAGCACTGGTGTTAAAGTGGGGCAAAATTTTCTCTGTCCTGATGTTTTTGACCCGTTTTATTTCCTGACTAGTCCATGAAATTTATTCTCAACGATTTGGAGTTTTGAGTTAGTGGAAAATTTAAACCAGAGAAGAAAACTGCTTATTGTCCAAAAAAGAAGACCTGAAAAGGATGTCTGAAGTCTGAAGAATATCAATCGCTCCACTCTCCTCCAAATTCCAACCGCACACCAGGGCTATCTTTTTGATTGTTGTTTTGCTGGACTGGAGGTCAAAACACGAGGTTCGTGGATGGGGACACAAAATACGACCCATGCATGCCATTTAAAGTAAAGTGCTCCTAATCATTCAGTTTTCAGACACAAGAACATAATATCAAATATATACACACTCTTTATTAAGAATAATAGTGTCAATCCTATGTTACAAATCGTTTTGGATTGGAAAGAAAGTTAGTCATTATCCTTTTTATATAAAAAGAATTGAAAGAAGTGATAATTTAATAAAAGGTCGCTTTCTCATCCAGTCATTGTTTGTCTTTTTTCTGGATATTTATATTAATAGTACGACGATGATAGAGTTTGCTGTCCCCTTATGAAGTGCAAGGATTTGTGATGTTTCGTTCTCGTCTCCCTACTTTTTACCATAAACATATGTATTCTCCCTCGTCTTTTTTTATAATTTCTCTCTTCTGGTCACTATTTTATTTGAATCACAATTTATCTCTTTTCAGACTTATCCCTCACCAACTTAAGATGCTGTTGCTCAGGCTCAGCAAGAGGTGTAAGTGGTCCAAATCTATTTACAAAGGCAATTTTCAACTTGCGAAATCATAGACCAACAAAAGGTCAATGTAATTGCAAGTAGGTGGCTCAGGTCAATGGAGCACGTGAAGTGCACGAAACATCGTGCGATGCCCTCTTTCGATGGTGGCAGGTCTTCGGTTCATTTGTGTCCACGCAGACAGCAGAAGCTGAGTCTCCCAGAAACTTCAAAATTTTTAGTGGAAAATCCTCTCTTCTTCCTTCTGTCGTCTAGTCCTACCCTTTCTCGTCATGCCCGCTGATTTGCCGGGGATCCAACTCACCCCACCATTTTATGGTGTTTTTTAATAAAAACGTATACATTTTTTAATCAAACAGGTACAAATAATTAATTCGGTTTGACTTAAATTCAAAGATTTATGAATTTGATATAAAACCTAATTGTATTTAAAATTAAAATTCAGGTCTTCATTCGATTCAAATTATTTTTGAACTAAATGAAATTGAATTTTTTGATTAAAATTTGAAATTCTAATTATTTTTATAGGCCTAGATCTTTTGTCAAATTTAGAAGTAGGTGTAAAAATTAATTTACTATATTTATATTACTATACTAGGTTAAAATTTTGAATATTCGTTCTGTAGCAAATGATAATAATAATAATATCAACGGGAAAAAGGTGGATGGTGGTTGTGAAGCAAGGTCTGCTTGTTCTCCTTTCGACCTCGTCAACAGTACACGCTATATATGCCCCCGTTTGGTTGATGACATAAAAGTCATATATGAATTGGCTTATTCAATTCAACCAATAGAAAATTAAAAAATTCCAAAAACAAGGCGTTTTATCCTATTTTTGTTAATTGGACAATTGTGCCTTCACTAGAATTGAATATATCACCAAAAGTTTGAAAACTCACCTTGAAGTGGGTCTCTATCACGTGGAGTAAGTAAGCTTTAAAAATATGAAGAGGTATAGGTCTGACAACAAAAACTTTAAATATTTTGTAGCATGAGTAAAAAACAACAAAATAAGATCTAGTGCCTAGTTGTTTAATTATATTATGATCCTTTTCTTCACTTATAAAAGAAGGTATTAGTTTTTGTACTTTGAAGTCTCTCATTTTCTATTAGTTTACTAACAAATATCAGAGTATTCAATGTTTTTTATTTCTAAAATATATTGGCATATCTTATTTTATATTTTTTAAATGTACACATAATAGAAATTATATAATTTAAATAAATTACTTAACAAAAAAGAAATTTGTGTGATTAATAAATTTAACTTTTTACTTAATTGCATCGTTGAAAATGCAAATTCTTATAAGAATATTCAATAAAATATTAAGATATAATATTTATGTTTTGATAAAAATTTTTAATTCATACTTTCATAAGTCATTTTACACACAAACAATTAATACTAAACAGTTAATTTTACCAAATATTTCTAATAAACATATGCCTTTATTCATTGATCAAATCAATTAATATAATCTGCTATCAATTAATTGTTGATAGAATCAATTAATAACTAATACAATATATTGATCGTCAAACAGACCATAATCTATAATCGATTGAAATTTAGCGTTGAAAGTAAAAATCAGGCAGCACCCACGTAGAAATGGTGAGGTCAATAAGATACAGAGCGTACTCTAGGGACTGCCATAAGGTAAAAAAAGAAAAAAGGTCATGTGAATCACGTCTTGCAAGTTGGAACTTAGAAAATATGCCTACCTTTCACCTTTTTTCTGCTCGTGGCAATCATGTGTCATACATTTCCACCTCACTTTCTTCACGTAATACTTTCATATCATCATTCGTTGTGGTCTTTGTACTTTTCTTCCGATAATTTTGATTGCCTTTGTGCCTTACCTACCTAAAATAATGTTTAAAAATTAAACATTCTCATCGATTTATGTTAGGCTTTACCTTATAAATTCATGAAATAAACTTTCTAATAATGTAACTGCATAATATCTTCATTGATGTTTTTATTTATGCATTAGAAAGGTCGTTGGTTCAATATTAGGCTGTAAGTACTAAATAGGCATATCTCTGGAAAATTTTCAATAAATAAATTATAGTGATTAGTAAGATTATTTATTTATGATAAAAAAGTAGCAAATTTGAATCATAAAAATAGTTTTTTCATAAAAAATATTTACAAAAAATTGGATAAATTGATAACCTTCTTCTAATTCGCATAAAATAAGGATTCTTGTGAATAGCGGTGTAGGTTTTATTGTAGTAAACTGTACCTCTCGATTTGATTTACTCATCCCCGGGAAAGATTGGGTAAACCATAACACAAGTTGGCAGACATTCCTTTATTTTCAACGACTTTGACCAGCTAGCCCTTCTGTAATTTGGTCAAAAATGGTTGGCTCAGGTATCCTTTCCCTAAAAATAGAAGCCTAAAAGACACCTTTCTTCTTCTAACCTTTTGCTCTTTCAATGTGAAAATGCAAAGGTAATACTAGAATTTCAACTTTAGGGGTTGTTTCGTATGGGAATGATGAATTAGAGATTTCATTAATTTTACATATTTCGTAAATCAATTTCATTTCTGGTAATCAAATAATTTGAGATCCTTAAAACATTTGTGCGTTTGTAACTTTCACTGCTGGATTAGATAGGAATTACATGCTAATCACTAGTCACGATTCTGCCGTGTAACATTCATTATATGGGACTACCTCGCCATATTATGTCATCTTGTTTAGTTGGTTGGCATGACAAGTAATTAGTTAATCACATATAGATATGGTCCATATTTAGCGAGAAAACAAGTGTCCAGTAACCAAATTACTGGGAAATTTTGGTTTAAAAGAATAGGTAACTGAATGTGAATTTCATATAAACTATTATTTACCGCAAGTACACGCGGAGAAGATTAATATGGTTGGACGTCAACTTCATTAAGAATTTTCTCAAGATGGAAAGTTACACGGTGGAGTGGTGTTTTCAGTGTTTCCTCACCGGCACCAGGACATTAAGGTTGTGTTTAAATTTCTAGTGCGGTAGATAAGTACTTGTTTATTGTAATTTTTAAATACAGTCATATGTTTAGATCTATAGAAGATAATTGAAGATTGGAAAAAACTACAGTGTTACTGCAGAAATTCATAAGCAGAAAGAGGGTTACGGTAGGAAAGTACTTCTGCGATAGAAATTTTACTTTTCATTAATAACCTTATGATATTTATTATTTTTCTCTATACCCTTAAATAATAAAAAACAAGTCGTTTTCTTCTTACTTTAATTTAATATTTTCTTATTTATAATTTAAATTTATACGACTAATAATATATTTTTAAGAAATATTTTATTTACTAAATTTATTTTATTTATATTTTTCTTATTTTAATTTAATATTATATTATTTATAATTTTAAATTTATATGACTAATAATATATTTTATGAAATATTTTATTTATTAAATTTATTTTATTT
>JANZXP010000005.1:38889943-38904637 GCA_027576715.1 Erythroxylum flavicans
TTGGGTGATCTATGTTGTTCTTGCACCCCTCAGCACAACAATAACATGGCAGTCTTAACAAAGAAGAAGCTGGTTTTGTTCCTCTTAATGACTCTGGTCCTTTTCGATATTGTGAACCATGTCCCCACATATGCATCTGCAGATAAACCAAATGATACGGATTCACAAATGTATATAACCTTAAAAAATCCAAAAAAAAAAAGACCTATATGCGCATGTTGATGGAGTGAATCAAATAAATTATAATCATTAATTAAGCAACCTGCATGTTGTTGTATCTATTGAATGTCTTGTTGCATACAGTGCAAGAGAACTGTGTCGGTCCAACAAGTATCTGTGCCGGGGAAGGAATCCAGTACTGTCCTTTCTTGAGCTGAGGATCACTGCCTCTGAAACTAGCTCCAGATTCTGAAGGACCAAGATGAAGAGCAACTGTTACACTTACACCACTCTCATTGACATGGCTTTCGTGGAGGTTAACATTAATGTTGCGAGTCTGTTGGTTGGAGTTGACATGACGGTAGTTAGAGAATCTGGTTCTGTATTGTCCAGGAGGACCAAGAGAAAGAAAGAGAGAATCTTCGTATTCTTGTTCATGGTCAGCTTCTAAGCCGCTTTCACTGGAGGATATGCAAGAAAAAGAAGGAGTTTGCGCGGTGACTGTGGAAGATTATAGAGAAAAGCAACGGTAGAGAGTGTAAGGGAAGAGAGACTGCTTCTGGGATATAAATAGGAGAAGATAAAGACTACAAATATATAGAGTAATGACTTGCAGGCTAAGATTTTTACTTTTTTATTTTTAAAAAAATATTTCTGTCACTTTATCTAAAAAAATAACTATAAAATTGATATTAAACTATTTTAAAATTGATTAAAGATTAAATAAATTTAAATATGTTTAAAAAAATTATCCTTAAAAATAGAAAATTTTGAAATTTAATTAAAAAAATTATTAAATGAACTTTTGATTTATAAGACCTAATTAATTTATAAAAATTAACATATTAATTAATAAATTAGTCAATTTTTAATAACAAGAGATATTAAAATAAATCAAACTAAAAATTGAAAAATATGACTTCGCTTTTATTAATTATATTTATTATTATTATTATTAAATTCTTTATTATTTTTCTTGTTCTTGTTCTTAAATTTATTATTCTTATAATTATTTATTTATTTATTTATTTTTTTATTATTATTATTATTATTATTATTATTATTATGATGTTCCTTATTATTATGTTCCTTATTATTATTAAATAAATAAATAAATAATAAGAAAAATTAATAATAATAAGTAAATATATTCAAGTCGAAAAATAATAATAATAATAACAGTAATAGTAATAGTAATAATAATAATAAAAATAAATAAATAAATATAATAAAATTAGTAATAATAAGTATATATACTCAAGTCGAAAATTAAAAATAATATTAATTAATAATTACTGGAATAATAAATTTAATAATAGCAAGAAGAAAATTAATAATAATAAAGAATTTTATAATAATAATAGAAATAAAAATAATTAATGAATCTAATAATGATAAGAAATAATAATAATAATAATAATAATAATAATAATAATAAATACATTTAATAATAATAAGGAATTTAATAATGATAATAATAATAATAATAAACAAAAATAATAAAATTAATAAGAACAATAAATTTAATAATAATAAGAAGAAGAAAATTAATAATAATAAGAAATTTTATTATAATAATAGAAATAAAATTAATTAATAAAATTGATATTTATAAGGAATATAATAATAATAATAAATAATTTAATAATAATAAAGAATTTAATAATTTTATTAATAAAAATAAACATAATTAATAAAATAATAAAATTATGAATAATGAGTATATATACTCAAGTAGAAAATTAATAATAATAATGATAAGAATAATTAATTTAATAATAATAAAAAGAAAATTAATAATAATAAGAAATTTTATAATAATAATAATAATAAATAAATAAATTAATAAAATTAATTAATAAAATTAATAATGATAAGGACTATAATCATAATAATAAAAATAAATAAATTTAATAATAATAAGGAATTTATTAATAATAATAATAATAATAATAATAATAATAATACCTTCTTATTAACATAATAATTAAATTTTAACTTTAATTTTATTTTTTATTAAAGTCATATTAGTATAACTAAATTCAAATTAAAAATTCAATAATATAAATTATAAAACGGTTATTATATTTTCTTATTAATATAATAATTAAAATTTAACTTTATTTTATTTTTTAAGTCATAGTAGTATAATTAAATTTAAAAAAAGTCAAAAATATAAATTATAAAGCGACAAGCCCTTTCAAAAGCAGGAATAAGCATCGACTCGGCATGAAGTTGAGTCGTTTTTTTATTAAAACTTCGACGTTTTTGTAGCGACACATAATAAGTACAGAATAAGTAGAACAGACGATCTAAGTCTCTTTTTTATTATCTGAAGTAATTAAATATTTATACTTTTTTTTCGCAACGTATTAAATTAAGTTATTAACTTTTTAACCTTGATTAACTATATTTAACTAATAACAAAACACTTTACATTTTAAAAATTTTACCACTCAAATAATAACTAAATTTATCCGTTAATTTTTATATTACATTTATATATTTTTCATAAGTCTTTCGGGATTCTTTTATTATTATAAAATAAAAAATTTAGATATTAATAATCTTACAACAAGATTTTTAATTACAACATATTTACTTATTTTAAGCTAATTTTCTAAGAATTATTTATTTATTTTATATATTTTATACATTTACAACAAACACATTATACTATATATTTTTTAATTTTAAAATTTTCTATCCCAAATATTTACTTGCCAATTTTACTTATTTATTTATTATATTTTAACTTATCTTTTTTAATATAATATATTTAAAACTTTTTGATAAAATATCCATTACAATTTAAAATATTTATAATTTATTTACTAATTTTTACGAATAACAAATTAAAAATATTTATAATTTAATTAGAATTTTTTATTTTTCTGAATTTAATTCTAAATTTTTAAAATTTTCATATTTATTTGTATATTAAAATTATATAATAATATAACCGATTGAATGCGCATATGCGCAGTTTTATATAATCTGCTAGTATGTCTAAATGGGTCAAAGCTCAGGCTTTATATATGAATGACGTTGGGCCTCACACCAATAGAATTAGCTATGACTTTTCAATCAGCAATTTTGGTGATTGGACCTGACCAAGCTTCACGTATCTAGCCTGACAGACAAGAGGCCTACATGCACTATTTTATACATCTTGATGTTCAGAATTTTAAATTAATGTACCGACTATGTTGTCAATGCATATCACCAGTGTACCGGAAAAACATCTTGATTTGAAAAGTTAAGAGAGGTATTCAATTAAGAAATTATTGGTGAGACTTAAAGGAAAATCATTAGTGTCGATTAAATCCTTAAATCGCGTTAAAATGAAATGTTAAGACTATTAAATAATTGTGTCGTAATCATATTATAAATAATATATTAATTTAAACTACTCCAACATACCACTTAATTCTATATGCTCTAAAATATCAGCAAAAACATTTTTCAATTGTTTCATGTCATCCCCTACTGTCTTGGTACCGACATAGGTAAATGATTGCGTAAGGTCAAACTTGGTGGAGTTTGGCCGCTGTATAGGACCACAGAATGATTGTTAGTTTGGAAAACAATTGCACAGCAGGATCTACTCTTTTATACCTCATTTTCAAAAGAAAAAGACCAACAAGCCAACGATGTTTGTAGTTGGATGACAAATAAAAGAAGTTATTAAGTGGGTTTAATAAAAACTATTTGATGGTTTCATGGACCCATAATAGTACTATTAAGTGTAAAGTGGGAACGAGGAACGAAAGTGTACACATAAGCCCACTAAGTTCCCCATAGATAATTATGGGCAAACAAAACTCCACACGTGGCAATAACCCATCTGCGATACGGGGGACCTGTCTTCATATCTCATCTTAATGCATTAAGAAAGCTTAAAGCTTTTGTTTCTTAGCGGTACCTTTACTTTGGAACAGCGACAAACAACAACTATCCCTTTCAACTTCGTGGCGGGTGGTGAGTGGTGACCATGTGAAAATGGTGCTTTTGCCTAATGTTTATCATATGTTGTACATCGTCGGTTTCATCCTCTACTTTTTCCAAAGACTTAATAGATCAATAACCCTGCTTATTCATAAAAGACATCAACATAATATGTCCATGTCAATTTGGAGACTCAATTACTCCTTTTGAAAGATTTCAACATTAGGATACGAAATGGATAGTGATGCCAATCCCAACACATCACATGTGGATAATGCTCAAACGATCTGTCGTTTCTTGTAGATACTTGGCTTATGCCAATTTAACACGAGATCATGTGACATTTCTTTCGCGGATTGTTTCTTACTTACTACACTTTTGTTTTTCATGTCTCTCCTTTCTGGTTAAAATTTGAAACTACTACTCTTATTTTGGACTACTCCGTAACCTCTGTAGAAGCCTGTTTTAGTCGTATGATCTGATCTTCTGTAGCATAGAATTATAAAAGTTGATGTCATCCTCTTTTTATGTTTTATATTCAATTACGAGTGTGTACTAAGAGTCGTGGGAAAAAACAATATAAGAGACACAGGAACCTTAGCGCTTTGTGTGATCCTATAATTCATTATTCTTATATGCGATGACCCCATTTGGATTAGAATAGCAAATACTTCATGTTACGTTTTACTGCCAAAGGATCCTATGCTCCCCTTTTTAGGAACTAATTATGGCAAAGTCTATGGGCACCATTATTTGAAATAGCTGCATCCTCTTCCCCAATATTTACCAGAGCCTTCTCTGAAAGCGGAGGATAACCCGCTCCATAGAATCAATTTAATAGTTCATATAAGAAGAAAAGGGAGAAAGCCGGTGGTGGAGGCTCCTATGTGACGAGAGGTGGTTCTTCTTTTAAGGTTTTAATTAATTTAAATTCGAGCCCTTCGTCTTTCATTTTTGGGATTGACAAGGGACATCTATTAAATATTAATTACTTTGTCCCAGAAACGACGTCGTAACGTTTGTATGAACTGCGCTTCCAGCGATTCATTTAATGCCCTTCAATTTCCAATGCAGCTCAATTCCTAAATCATTTAATTCTGGATTTCAAACTGCAATAGATAATAAGTAAGTTGCCGCATTTTTCATGCCTTGATTTCTACCTGACCAGGAACAATAGATGATATGATTTTACCTCTCATTTCTTGACTCGTGACTCTATATAATAATTATGTATTTTTTGAATAGACGTGAAGAAGATGCCAAAAACGTTTAGATTCATCAGATATTGTGTGTTCAATACTCATGGCAGTACTGCTGCTGGCCCTGCCTGCCTTGACATTTGTTCTTGTTCTTCAATTATTGAATGGTAAAAATAATAAAAGTAAGAAAATTAATATATCTGATTCATCCACATCTATCTAAATTATTCAAGGTAAAAAAATTGGAGTTTAAATAATTTAAATAAATAATTTTTATTTTTATAAAAAGTTATTTTAATTTTTAATTTAAAATTTTCATTCTTTTAAACTTTTGTTAAAAATTAACTAGACAAGGTAATTTAATATAAAATAATAATTTTTTTATGATATACAAATTAAATTTAAAAATTAAGTTAAGATGCTAATAATATTTAATTAATTGTCCTATTATTTTTATAATTAATACCGTATTATTGTCCTATTATTTTTATTTTATGAAAAATCTATACATGGCAAACTTGATCGGCAGGATAGGTTGCAGGTTTTTATATAGCTGTTGATTGCTATGATTTTGTAGTCCTTATTTCTTGCAAGAAAAACCAGACCAACGGCACAAGTCAAATCCCACAACCAATCATTTTCCCGTTTGGTATAACCTACACCTATATTGTCCAACGTTGTTCTTTACTCTTGGCAATCCAAGTGATTTGTGCTCGCAGAACAAAGTTAATCATAGAAGATTCGCATTAGGTGGCCAAATGATTTGGTACATCTTCGTCAATTCCTTTATATAGAAAATTACACCTCCATCATAGTGAGATCTTGTTGGGATTATGAAAACAAAAGCATATCAACATTTACACCAATTCTATTTTATATCCTCTTTCTTAGATAATTACGCATATCTTAGAAACATGAATTAAAAACCAAACCGGAAATTAAACTTAACAAAAAGTTTAAAGTTTAAAATATTCAATCGATATTAGATTATTATAAAATTAGTTAAGATTAAATAAAATTAAAATATTTAAAATATTATTAAGAGAAATTGTTCTTAGCAATTAAAATTTTTGAAGTTCAATAAAAACTTGTCAAATAAAAATTAATTGATTTATTTTCATTTATAAAAACTTATTAAGTTACAAAAATTGACCGATTAATTAATTTATTGATCATTTTTTAACAATAAGAATTATTAAAATAAATTGAATCGAAAAATTGAAAATCGAATTGAATAATTAAATAATTCAAGATTTTTACAATTTAATCAACCAAATTGGTCGAGCTTTTTAATCATTCATATTGAGAAAAGTAAATTACTTGTTTTTATATCAAAGTCAAAATATGAATCAAAATAATAGTATGAAATTACGGATACTTGTAAATTTAAATGATAGTAATAATAATAACAATTTTTAAGGCTCAGGAATCCAATATATAATTTAGAATTAACATATTCTTAGTAAATATTCAATTTAACGTAAAAATTTCTAAAAAATTGTTAGTCTTATATAGCATTCATCCATTAACCTAACCTTTTACCTATAATCTGCTTGACAAGCCAGTTGATTAAGTAAATCATAGGTTTAAACAGATTGTCATAAATATTGGATGGGAAATCTACTGTTTCAAAAATTTTTTGCAACCAAGTAGAAGTGATGACAAGAATTTATTGTCATCACTGTCATTTTCTCGTTAATAACTACTCTGTCTGTAATCTCTGTTGTTCTTTCGTACACACACATGTACATTATTACTGTCTACTCTACACGTCTGCGTCGACCAGCATCTATCTAGCTTTCCTCTTACGTGAGACCCACAAACGTGCTCTTGGTCCCATCTCTCCGCAAACTAATCCCAGCCCAACATGAAAACAGCGGAAACCAAGAAGTAGCACTGGTAATTTTCTTCCTTTCTTTCTTCTTCAGTTTTTGTTGTTGATATAATTGTATATTTCTCTCTTCTTTTCCACTGGGTTAGGTTTCGATCTTGTATGTGGGGTTGGTGTTGAATGTCTTCAACTTGTGGGGTGGAGTCTGATTCATGTTTGTAATCTACAGACAAAATTTGGTTCTGTCTTTTTGCTTTCACGAATCACGTTTATAATTTTAGTCTGAAACTGTGATTTAGCTAGTAATAATGTCTGCTGTAAGAGTTAGGTTGAACCTTTTCTTTTCTATCATGAACGTCTTTTTTTTTCCCTTATATTTGTGATTGGAAATGTGAAAAACTGAGAATTTGGACAGTATTCTCATGTTTTTTTCTTTGGGATTTAAGTGAATGCTAAATATGATATGCTGAAATGTATGTGACCATGGAAAAGCTGATACTTTAGAATTCACTGTACTTTTTTGTCTTCCTACTTTTTTGGGTGTCGAGATGCCCCTTTCGTTAGTATACCTGATATATGCCCTGTGCATGCTGTGAAGAGGAACTTAATTGACTTTTAGAGATCAAGCTAAAGTTCGGAGTTCGAATAGCTTGAGCAATAATCGGGCTTAAATAATGGTGGTACCAAGCATTTCGGTTCTAATAGATTTCATTATAGCATGCTGATTTGATTTATTACTGGGTTTTTAGACATTCATTGGCTTATGCTTTCTGTTCGTGTTTCACTCCTATTGTTTGCTCTTAGGTGAATACCAGGCTTTGGATGTTGCACTTCGGGGTGAGTGTACAGAGGTCAGGAACCATTCGAACTCTTAAGATATTTGCATCAGATTAAGTTTTACGATAGGTGTTCCTTGTTGTCAGAACGTTGAAGTATTGGAAAAAGTTGACAATTGATCAGTTGGTTTCTCTTGTGAACGATATTTGAATCGTGTAATCAAACATCTTCTCCACCGGTTGGCTTTAGGGCAGTGACCACAATAAAGATGGGGTCATACTCTGGTACTTGTGAAATAATTGAAGCAAGAGAAGAGCTTAATTCAGTTGAAAATTCAAGCGGTAATTCAAGATCTCATTCCGGATTAAGTATAGGAAGCCATGACAGGAAGCCTCCCGTGCTTAAACTGGGATTGAAAGATTTTCTAGAAGACGATATTAACCAGCTTTTTGAGGCTATCAGTCTCAAAAACTCAACCAAAGGTGTCAGTCTTTCTAATCAAGCAAGTGCAAGCTCTAGTCCTGTAAGAAGAAATACTATGAAAAGGCCAATTACCGTTGGCTTTCCTCATCCATCAGGGATTGTTAATTCTGAACCAGTGTCTCTAAAGCAGGCATTAAGGGATCTTTGCATTTCAAAGGCATCAGAAATGGCAGCTATGAAACGATTATCTAAGCCAACTGGCTCTCCAAGAGTTTCTGAAGCTGGAAGGATAAAAAATTTATACAATTCCGTTGTAGGTGAAACTGTTAGATCCGGAGTTCCTTTGGATGGAAGTAAAGGGAAGATGGTTGAAATCTCTCTCATTTTAGAAGAAAGTCATCCGACTTCTTCACAGAAGGTGCCTGATGGAAAGTTATTAAACCAAAGTGCTCTATCTTCTCCTCGATTCCAAGCATTTAAATCACCGAACCAAAGTGCTCATTCTTCTCCTAGATTTGTTGCTTCAACAATGCAGAACAGTGTTGGCATGCAGAATGTGACCGGTCCTGCTTATAGAGAAGCTGGAACTCAGGCAGTGAAGTCCCCCAACCAACCTGCTCTTTCTTCTCCTCGATTTGATGCTCCTACTATACAAAGCACTGTGGGGATGCCCAGTGGAATTGTTTCTGTATCCAGAGAAGTTGGAATTCGAGAGTTGAAGTCAGCAAACCAAAATGTCCTTTCTTCTCCTAGATTTGGAGACCCAAAAGCACAAAATGCCGTTGGTAAAACAATGATGCATAACAACGTTGGTTCTAAGTCCGGAAAAGCTGGAAGTCATTCCTTAAAGTCACCCACCCAAAGTACTCAATCTTCTCCTCATTTTATTCTTCAGACTAATAATCAAAATAGTGTTGGAAAGCGAAATGAGATTGTCTCTGCATCATTAAAGTCGCCAAACCAAAGTGCCCATTCCTCCCCTAGATTTGGGGTTCCAAACGGAAATAATAATACCGGTAACACACTTTTGCAAAATGAGGTGTGTTCTGCATCAAGAATTTATGGGAGTCAGGCAGCAAAGTCCCCTAATAATCTTACTCATTCCTATCCTTCATTTGTGGCTTCAACAACACAGAAGAGTATTGCGACCTCAACAATGCCCACTGATGTCATTTCTGGACCAAAGAAGATTGCAGCTCAAGCATCTAAGACACAGATGACAAAAACTGAGGACAACAAAACAGCAACATCCCTGTCTTGTTCTGCTTCAGCTGGCAGGGAACTAGATCCAGATATAGATGTTTCTAATTCGTTCAAAGTGCCAACCAACTCGTCAGTTCTTCGATCAGGTCAGAAAGGCAGGTCACGTACTGCCTCTTCTCCTTTGGCCAATGGAAACAGGCTTGGCAAGTTCACAAGAAGTACCCCACGTTTTGCTAAACCAGTCTTTCGGAGCGAGAGTTCTGTGAAGAAAAAGGTTAAACAAAATTCCACTACTGGCTCCATTTCTAATGGAGTTAATAATCATTCAATCCCTAGCACAGGTCAGCTGGTTTGCCAGAAATGCCGATGTGCTATGAAGAATGCAACTGACAATGTAGATAGAGATTTTCCAGCTTCATTTCCTGCTAGTTTTACCACTGAATTTACTGCAAATACTGAGCCTACTAAAGTAGAACTCAGTTCAAACAATTGTAATGAAAGCAAAGTTGTTATTAAAGCGAAGAAGAATTCAAAATCCAGAGAAAAGGGGGAATTTTCCCAAAGTTCAAAGAGTAGCCTGGGTGACTACAGCACTAGTACTACCAATAGTGAGGAGAGCCATGCAAGCAGGCCTAGTTGTGGCAACAGACCCCACATGTCAAGGGATGTGAGGTGGGAACTGATTCGGCAGGTTAAAATGCAGGAAGGAGCCTTAAGTTTGAGACACTTTAATCTTTTAAAGAAGCTTGGTTGTGGAGATATAGGGACCGTGTATCTTGCCGAACTAATTGGTTCAAACTGCCTATTTGCTATAAAAGTCATGAACAATGAATTTCTTGCAAGGAGGAAGAAGATGCCACGGGCCCAAATTGAAAGAGAGATATTGAGAATGTTAGACCATCCATTTCTTCCTACACTATATACCCAATTCACATCAGAGAATTTATCATGCTTAGTTATGGAGTACTGTCCTGGTGGTGATCTACACGTCCTTCGTCAGAAGCAGCCTGGTCGAAGTTTCCCTGAATCGGCAGCCAGGTAGGATAAAAATGAGACAATTGATATCGCTTTTTTTTTCCCTTAGTTTTTTCTTATACTTCATTCATGGTAAATCTTATGACCTGGGAACTATGTTTGATGCATTTTGTGCTGCTTATGCTTCTCACTTGTCAATGTTAATATCTTATCTGTTTAAAGCTACCCGGCACTTTCTTATCTTATGCTTTCAAACTCATGCTTTCTGCTGCGTGACTGGCATTATGCGTTTGATGGAACTCTTCAATGATTGATATCATAACAAGTAGTGTTAACTATCTTTTGTTAATTTCGCTTTTGGGGAACAGCCATCAACTTATTTGATATTGTTATGTAAACAGGTTTTATGTTGCTGAAGTCCTCCTTGCTTTGGAATATCTGCACATGCTTGGAGTCATTTATCGAGACCTGAAACCAGAGAACATTCTTGTACGGGAAGATGGTCACATTATGCTCACAGATTTTGACCTCTCGCTGAGATGCAGTGTGAATCCAACTCTTCTAAAATCATCTTCAACTGATGTTTATCCTTTAAAGATGTCTGGTCCATGCACACAATCTAGCTGCATTGAACCTTTCTGCATTGAGCCATCCTGCCAAGTCCCGTGCTTCAGTCCTAGGTTTTTGCCTGCCGCTAAAGCAAGAAAGTTAAAATCTGATCTTGCACCACAATTCAGATCGTTGCCTCAGCTTGTGGCTGAGCCTACTGATGCACGTTCAAATTCCTTCGTTGGAACCCATGAATACTTGGCCCCTGAGATCATCAAAGGAGGTGGTCATGGAGCAGCAGTTGATTGGTGGACGTTTGGTGTATTTCTTTATGAACTCCTATACGGTAAAACACCCTTTAAGGGCTCTGGGAATGAAGAAACATTAGCCAATGTTGTGTTGCAAACCTTGAAATTCCCAGATGCCCCGCTTGTTAGTTTTCAAGCAAGGGATCTTATAAGTGGATTATTGGTGAAGGACCCTGAAAACCGGCTAGGATCAGAGAGAGGAGCTGCTGAGATCAAACAACATCCATTCTTTGAGGGCTTGAACTGGGCACTAATACGTTGTGCCATTCCCCCAGAATTGCCAGAGTACTATGACATTGGAGTTCCACATCAAAGTAACAGTAAGTACTTGGAGTTTGAAGCTACAGGAGAGCACCTTGAGTTTGAGTTGTTCTAAAGATGGCAGGTCTTTGCCTCTTGTCGCTTATTATGTTTAACTTTAGATGGGAATATTGAGTTAAAGCTCATGATTTATGATGGCATGAGACAGGTGATGAATATAATACATAGGCGGTGGGCTTTGTGTATATAGGTAACCCCTGATATCAGATTTTGCAATCTAGTCTAGTCATTAATTCTACAGCCACGTTTTGCTCTTGCACTCATATGTGAACTGAACCTGAATTATTGTTATTCAATGACTTGAAATATGGAATGTTTTACGAGGGAATGAGCTATAGGAATGGTATGAACTATGAAGGAAGACGAGGATGAAAATTGTAGAAGCTGAAGAGGAAGTAGACAACGACGTCTTTCAGTGAGTGAGAAAAAAGGGACGTAGCTGGTTTTAGTGAGTTGTAAAAGAGTGACACATGTAGGCAGGATAAGAAAGTAGTTATCCATAGTTGAGTCTCAATATTATTATGGATCAAAAGCAGGTGAAGGGAGTTATAACAGACCACAGAGGAATACCAAGATATATATTTTGGAGGAACCAACAGTTTTACCACCTTTAAGGGTCCAGAATAACATAATTCAATTAAAGGAGGGAGTGGAAGTTGTGAATCTGAAACCTTACAGGTATGCAGGAGTGCAAAAGTAGGGTTTACCACCTTTAAGAGTCCAGAATTACAGACTTCAATTAAAAGAGGGAGTCGAAGTCATGAATTTAAAACTTTACAAATGCGTAGGAGTGCACAGTTAAAAAATTGGTAGGGGAGATGTTAAAGCGAGGAATCATTCAAGAGAGTGTAAGTTTCTTTACTGCTCCAATTATTCTAGTTAAGAAGCATGATACCTAGACATTTTGTATTGATTATAGAACTATTATTCTAGTTATAGAACTTTCTAATACCTCGACTGAAGAGTTGTTATATGCGTTATATAGGGTTGGATAGTTCACGAAATTGGAATTATGGGCTGGGTATCATCATATTAGAATAAGCTCCAATGACATCTATAAAAAAAACTTTTAAGACTTATTAAAAATAGTATCAATTCTTGGTAATATCATATGGTCAATAAATGATACTTCAGCAACATTTTAAAGTCTAATGAACGCAAATTTTAAGGAGTATTTAAGATCATTATTGGTTTTCTTTGATGACATTATTTTACAAGTTAGGAGTAACATATGATATATTTGAGATATATTTGAGAGAAGTATTACAGGAGCGAAGGTACCAACAATTATATGTCAAAAAGTAAGTGTTCATTTGCCCACAGGGAAGTGGATTATTTGAGTCATGTCATCAGTGTTTAGGACAATGTTGCGAATATCGTATCAAATTTGGTATCAAATTTAAATGAAGTATAGTACTAATATTGATCAATATTAGATATTATTTTAGGTTTTTTTTAATAATTTAAAATAGTTTTTCAATTTTATAAAATTACAAAATATCTATCAATATATTGAATTCAATTTTAAGTTGTGAGTATTAATGGAGTCTCGTCATCTTTATATGATTTAAGTTTGTAAATTAAATTATAAAAACATAAAAGAAATGATATATATATCACGTTGATTCTCTAGTAATAAGATCAGCTAAGCCTTATTTGGCCATCCCAGGAGCAACTATTCATGGCCATTATAGAGAAATCGTTTACGAAGGAAATACATTAGTTACATACATATATATATATATATATATGTGTGTGTGTGTGTGTGTTTCTAATTAGATTGTTAGTCAACTACAATATTGATTGCCTACAGGAAGTTAATCATATAATAATGATAGAATATTATGAAAAATAGTATGTAATAAATTATGATTATTTCCTTCTTCTTCTTCTTCTTCTTCTTCTTCTTCTTCTTCTTCTTCTTCTTCTTCTTATTTAAGCATCAAGTATTGTACTTTGGTTAGCTAAAAGTTAAAACTTTTTAAAAAAATTAAATGTATTATTAACATCTAGCTAATCATAAGTTATAGGCATATGATAAACATAAGTTCTTTTCTTTTTGCTTTCTATATTTCTTCTTTATATCTTCTCGGAGTCTTAATTCATTTTATATCTACTATGCAAACTAGATAAGATCTAAGAACATTATCATATGCATGATTTTGTTTTGGAGGAGAAACAATATAAAACACCTAATGGAAATTGATGATTCAATCAAAATACAATTGTTGGGACTTTAAGCAATATAGCTCACATGATCAACGAGATCACTAAATCAATAACAAACTACTTAAACAATATAAATGACGACAAGCAAAATTGGTCACAGGATTTTAATAATGAGACGTTCACTAAATCTAATAATATCAAGATACAAGCGTTAAGATTTGAGCAAAGAATACATTAGAAAATAACCATAACTAAAGTTTTTCCAGCTTTCTTAAAAACTCGTCTCTATATAAGAGATGAGTTTCAAAACTTTAGCTTTATATATTTATAAACACACACACACACACATACCAATACAACTTTTAAACAAATTCTAGGAATCAAAGTTTAATAAAACTGTGATTGAACAATGCTATTTGGACTCCAAAATTCATCTTTCATCGTATATTTTTTTCCTGTGCAATTTTTGTCTTTCAATCTTATCCTTTAATCTTAAAAAAGATAAGATTTCTAGCACAAGCGTTCGCTTACACTGCCGTGTATGGTGATTGTATCCTTCAAAACTCGACATCATATAGATTCATGATCTTAGCGACTTACATAGTTGGTAGACATGACCATGTACTGATGGGTGTCGAAACCACCAAAAATAAATTACCTACTCTAAAAGATTTGCAAATAGTGATGAGCAGGGTCGATCCCACAGAGACTGGTCAAGCTTATTTCTAAAGTGCTAAAATAGAAAAGAAGGGGGCTGAATTGAACAAAAATAAATAAAACAAAAAATACAGCAGTAAACTAAAATCAAATCAATAGAAAACGAACACAGCCA
>JANZXP010000005.1:38916146-38937699 GCA_027576715.1 Erythroxylum flavicans
TGGTATTAGGCGGCAACAACCCATACGTCCACGAAAGCAATAAAGTCCAGCTAGGACGTTTACCCCATGTGAAACCCGAAGGTCACTACCTCTTGTTTCCAAGGACTGAATGACCGCTATAGTTTCAGTCCCATCTCTCTCACAGCTCTCTATCATCAGCTCTGCTATTTCTTCCTCTAGTTATGGCCCACAACTCTAGTTTACTCTCTCTACTTTTCCTCTACCTCTTCACGATCTCCTCCACCAAAGTCTTCTTCGAAGAGCTTTTTGACGGTACGTTCCTCTTATCTCATTGTGCATTTTTTTCTAATAACTTTCTGATTTTATACGAAATGTATGTGTATGTATTGATGCACACATTGATAGACATATAGGTGTGGAGGATCGTGTTTTTGTGTGTGGATATGACAGTGCTTTAGTTTCTCTCTTTTTTTTACTCGATCATCGATGATTAAAAATGTGATTTTTGACGAGTAAATTCGTGAGTGCTCGGATCAGTAGTGGACATGAATAGTATGTTTACTGTAGGGATTTGATTTGTGATTTATCTACATTTCGACACCGCTTGGATGCTCAAACTCATTCTTGATGCGTTTGTGCATCAAGTTCCCTAGTTGAGTTGCCTTCTTTTAGCAATGGGGGTTTGGTAAATGTGCAATTATGTCAATTGACTATTTAGCCTATGTTTTGTTAGTGGTTTCTGTTCAGAGGACCAAAAGTCATATTTTTAGTGTATAAAAGTATATATATATATTTTTTAAAATTTTAGTTATTAGTAATCCATAAAAATTTAGAGGTTTACAATATCTAGTTTTGTGTGATAATCTTGCTATTGCTTATGTTTTAAGTGGGAGCATTAACATCTTCTAATTTTAACTCCTTCCTGTCTGCTGTTGAAAATTTTGAGATGGATGGGAAAATAGGTGGGTAAAATCCGATTGGAAGAAAGAAGAAAATATTTTTAAATTTCCTAAGCAATAATTCGTTACCATTGGTGGGGAAGTAGCTTCGTGCTGTGGTTTAGTGGAAATTATACTTGTGCTTTTATATGTTATGTCTTACGATATTAAGTGCTTGAATTCTTTATTTAAGGATAATCCTGTTGTTCTTGCTTTGTTCCTATTGTGGATATTCAGAAAATTGTATTACGCTGCACCAACCAACTTGGTTCCATGGCTCAACAAATTTTTCTCATTTTTATGGCGGGACATATAACACGCTCTTTACAAAATTCTTAGCTCAACAAACTTGGTTCCATTGCATGTCTGATTTGAGCTGCTCTTTGTTGTCTGCAGTTGTTCATAATCCTATCATGCAACATTGTAGTAGGAACGAACCTTAACCAATTTATCTATATTGGCAGATTCACTGCTGTGTCATTCCAAGCACTTGGTCACATGAAGACAATTCTAGTCATCATCCTAGGATTTCTTTTCTTTGGGAAAGCAGGTCTTAATGTTCAAGTTGTGGTTGAAATGATCATTGCCGTAGCAAGAATGGTCTTAATGTATTGATGCGATGTTTGTCCTATGTGCCACTCCAAACTTGATGAAATAAAATAGATTGCAAACTTAGTATCAGCTCTTTACAAAATTCTTAACTGTTATTGGCTTATAACTTAACTTCTTTTGGAATGTCTTATGTGTCTTGTATGCTTACATAGAATTATCCTTTCTCTTGTTCATTAGGACTGTAGAGAAGTAATAGCAAATGGGATTTCTTCTCTTTTCAATTGTAGAGCACTTGAAAATCTCTTGTTGCGTCACAATGTAAGGCATTTGTTATTGCAATTTTCTGTTCTATCATTTTACATGGATATGTTTATCAATATCAAATGAACATAGATCTTGACATTGTCTATATGTTTTGTACAACTAAAATGTATCATGATCTTATTTTTCTTCATGACAACTTAGTGATGAGACATCTAGGCAGGGTTCTTCATTATATGTTCATAATGATATTATTTTGTTATACTATGATTTAAAAGAAGTGGTTAAAATACTGTTAGAACAAAATCAATTTGAAAAAAAAAACATATTAGCTTGTTTGAACAGGTTTTCGAAACTAACAAAAGAAGGCTTGCAATAAATAAGTGTGGCATTATTAGGGACTGGATTGTCTGAATTGTATTAGTCATGTTCAGTTGGTTACCAAAAGGTTTAAGAGTGCTACTTGTTCTCCTTCGCATTACTGTGTAGGAGGATATGTTAGTTAACAATGAACATGATCTCCGTGCTGTGATAAAGAGAGTTAAAGATTGAGACTATATGCAGAGGCATAAGATATATCTAAGCAGTTAAGTAGAAAAGATTCCAAACAGTATTCCAGTTGTGGATTGTCAATGCTTAAATGTTACATGTATAGGGATCAATTACATGTGGTTGTGTGGATTACTCAAGCTATAATATATAACTTTACCATTTTAAGCTAATTGTTGAAATGGGAGAATAGCAAGGTAAACTTTGAGTATTCGATCAATGTAATGCAACTGACCCAACTACATACTGTGCAGGGTTCTGGGCTACATAGAAACCTCCTCCGTGATGCTGCTGCAGAGGTTGGTTATTCCAGAACTAAACATGATTATGTGATTCTGTTATCCTAGTTATGCTAAATGGCTAAAATTCAGTGATGCTGTTATGTTTATGACAGCTGCCAATGCTACGACAAGTATCACTTGATTTATGTGATGCTTCTGATGGTGACTTCGACATTCCAGAAGTAAGTTGCACTTTGAAGGCATGGTTTTTTTTTTTTTGCACCTGTTTCAAGCGAATGTTATCCAAAGGATGGGGTTTCTATATTTGCATTATTAACTATTCACGTTACTTAGTTGCTTTTGGCAAATCAATCAGGTACGGAGTTTTTAGGCAGTCCAAGACAAAATGACATATCATATCATTTTAGATATTCCGTAGAGTTTAGTTTGTCATATCCATCTCAAGATCATGGAAGGAGAGTGAGAAGGAGAGGGTTTGTTAGGAAACAGAAAACCAATCAATTATATGCTTCACCTTACACCAAAAGGTAAAACAAAAGAAAAGGAAAAATATTTTTTATTGGCATAAAACGAATGGCGTAAAGAAATAATAGTATGCTTGTACTTGTACAGTCGGTTGTTCATCCAAAGCCTCATTTTTCTTTCTTCTCTTCTAAACCAACTTGGGCATTGAATTTCACATCCCATTCTGACAATCAAAACTTGCTCCAGGATGCTGACAGGTGCTCCTTAAGTATTGTTATGATAGCAAGATGCAAGTCGAAGAAAAGTTCAAACACTGGCTTTGCAAAGGGGCATAGAAAGCTGCTGCATAACGGGACTTTAGTGTTGTTGTGGAATAGTAAAAATCTGATTCGAACAGTTGTCAAAGAGCGACTCTAACTCTGAACGATGGGAGAGACTCGCATCAGATTCTTGGGCTTTTTCTGACAGGCTGATTTAATGGTCCAGCTGAACATTCCACAAGTGTAGCAGTACAATCTAAAAAGCTGATTATTCTTCACCTTGAAGGTACAAACGATATCGCCTTCTCATGGGATTGCAGGTTCTTTTCAAGCTCTTTTAGTCTTAAGGCTGTTGTATATACATATTATCTAGTCATTCCTGTTATTATTTTGATTAGTTTTTGCATGTTGGCCTTAAGTATCATTATCTGCTAAATAATAGCTGCTCTTATGTGTAATCAGGAACTTATTGGGTTGTCATCATTCCTGCTATATGGAAAAGTATCATGAACTGTCAACAGCCTAGAAACTGCAATTTTTAACTTGGCATTTATGATCAATCTTCACTAGATGTGGATGAGGGAGTTGATAGAAGCTGATACTCCCTCTCAAAGATTGATTTGCACTCTCCCCCTCGCTCTCTCCGAAGATTGCCTAGTTTTGATACATTCTTGTTAGCAAATTAAAATTTCCTAGAAAATGGATTCTGACATCCAATTACACACTCACAATTTTATTGATTGAAGGAAGAATACAAATTTTACAAATACAAACTCACACTACAAACTCTCACAACCCAAAAATTCATTGTGTGTTAGCTTGTTGAAGCTAACAACCTAAACTTTGCGTTGTTAAACTTTACACATGCTCTCACTATTTCCTTTTCTATGTATATCTTTTATCATTTGGCCAATGGCCATATTTATAGGTTTCTAAAGTCAGTCACGAGGTGAAATAGTTGGCAATTTGTAATTGCCAACTAATAAAAAGAATTCAACATCAATTTTACTTGTTAATTTGACCAAGTCAAATACAAAATCAAGTTTACTTTCTACATCTTTTTTTGCTTCAAGAACAATTCAGCCTTAAATGGATTCGTAAAAATGTTAGCAATTTGATCTTCAGACTTACAGTACTCAACCATGATCTCTCTGTCTTATAGCAAATCTCGAATATAGTGATGTTTGATATCGATGTTTTTGTTGCGATCATGAAAGGCTGGATTTTTTGTGAAGGCAATTGTTGATTTATTGTCATAGAAGGTTTTTGTAGAACCAAGTTGTTGATGCTGCAAATTTTCAAGAATTTTTTGTAATCATACTGCCTGTGTAATGCAATTCGATGCTGCTATGAATTTAGCTTCTATCGTTGAAAGGGCTACTATTTGTTGTTTCTTGGATAACCAAGAAAATGCTCCCGAACCAAGATGAAAAACATAGTTGAGGTGCTTCTTTGTTTCTCAATATCTTCTGCCCAATTGCTATCTATTTATCCTACCAACTACACTGTGTTAGAATTTGAATAAAATATTCCGTCATCAAGTTTTCTTTTAATTTATGTCGAAACTCGTTTAGCAGCTCGCCAATGAGATTGTCGTGGTGCTTCCATAAATCTACTCACAATTCTAACTCTTGTAAACAATATCAGGCCTTGTTGTTGTTAAGTAGCCTAAACTTCCAATAAGTCTTCTAAATTTAATTGCATCAACCAATTCACCATTACCATTTTTCAAAAGCTTCAATCTTTCCTCTACTGGTGTTAAAATTGGTTTGTATTCTTCCATCTTGAACTTTTTCAAAATATCTTGCACATGTTTCTGTTGAGAAATAAATATACCTTTGTCTATTTGCTTTACTTCGATGCCAAGCAAATAAGTCATCAAACCAGGATCTGTCATCTCAAGTTGAGCAATCGTGGCTTTCTTAAATTCTTCCAATAATTTAGAATTATTATCAGTGAAGATTAAGCCATCTACGTATAAGCAAATAATTGCGATATCTCCATCCCTGTCGGTTTTGATATGCAAAGCATGCTCATACGAACACCTCTAAAATTCATTATTCAGAAAATAGGTATCAATATGAATATACCATGCTCGTGGTGCTTGTTTTAATCCATATGGTGCTTGCTTTAATTTGTAAACTTTATCATCATCTCCTTGTTTCTCATAACTTGATGGTTGCTCAATATGAACCTCTTCTTCAAGTACACTATTTAAGAATGTTGACTTGGCATCCATTGGAACTGTTTTCCAATTCTTTGAGGAATAATAGAAATGATCATCTGCATGGTATCCAATCTAGCAATTGGGGCAAATACTTCAAAATAATCAATATGAGGCTTTTGTTTGTATCCTTTTGTTGCTAACCTTGCATTAAAACGTTCCACTTCTCCATTGGGTCTATACTTTGTCTTATATGCCCACTTAACTCTGATTGATTTCTTTTCTTTTGGGAGAGTAGTTAGATCTCATGTATTGTTCTTCTCAATTGCTTTAATCTCTTCATCCATTGCTTTGATCCAACAATCTTTGCTAATTGCTTCCTCATATGTTACTGGATCACAATCTGCAAAGAAGGCAATAACTTCATCATCATTGTCATCATCACCTACTTGATAATCTTTCAAATAGTTGGTGGATGGCGTTCTTGTTGTGAGCGCCTAAGTGAAGGTGAAGTAGCAGGAGATGTCGCTTTAGGATCAACATGAGTTGACTCTTCAAGAATTGGAGGTGAAGATGACCCTCCAGTTTGATTAGTCGTTTCCATACTACTTTGATTAGTCGTTTCCAATTCATTGTTTATGAACACTGGTACTGGCAACGATTTCTTTTCCTTTTTTGACTAACCTTATACTCAAATCTTCTTCAAATGTAACATCTCGACTAATGATCACTTTTTGAATCTTTAAATTATAAAGCTTATAATCTTTTGTTTCTATGTTGTAACCGAGAAATACACACTTTTCTGCCTTGTCATTTAACTTCTTTCTCAACTCATCAGGCATATGTGAATATGCTATGCAACCAAAACTCTTGGTATGACTAAGATTAGGCTTTCGTCCACTTTACGTTTTTTGTGGAGTTTTATTTCGAACACTTTTAACAGGACACCTATTCAAAATATAGACCACACAAGCCACGACCTCTGCCTAGAAACTTTAGGTAGCTTCTTACAAAATAACGTGCTTCTCACCATATCCATAATAGTTCTATTTTTTTTTCTGTCACTCAATTTTCTTGAGGAGTGTACTTAGCTGTCAATTGATGATTAATTCCATGTTTTCTTAAGAAATCATCACAAACAATATGTTATGTGCCTCTATCGGTTCTCAAAGTCTTAAAAGAATAACCACTTTGTTTTTCAATATACGCTACAAAATTCTTAAGTACTTCACATGCCTCAGATTTTTTCTTCAAAAAATAAACTCATGTCTTTCTACTATAATCATCAATAAATGTAATAAAGTATTTGTTACCTCCATTTGATGGAACCTCCACATAACATAGATCTGAATGCACGAGCTCTAGTGAACGTCTGGCTCTCCATGCTTGCTTTGTAGGAAATGAATCTCTATGCTTTTTTCTCATTACACGACTCACAAATCTAGTATGGAACTTGAATGGTTGGCAAGTCTAAAACCCACTCTTGGTTTCCAAATTCAAATGCCCAATTCACATATGTTATAGGCAATTATCATTGATAGTTATCGTATTACAGCAAGAAGAATTGTCGTAATTAAGATATGTTGGAAATAGACAGTTGGATGTCATTCTCGTCTTTAGAATCATGCCCTTTTTTTTATGTCACTCATGGTGCATCCATCTTTATTGAATTGTAAATCGTATTTCTTGATAGTTGTCCAACGCTTAATAGATTCTAGTAAAGAGTAGGAGCAAAGTACACATCAAAAATGTAATTTAAAGACTCCTTAAATTTTATAGCAATCTTTCCTCATCCCAAAATTGGAATTTGGTAGTTATCGGCAAGCTTTATTAAAGAATGAAATGATTCATTTAATTCGACAAAAACTTCCTTGTTTCCACTTAAGTGATTGCTGCAGCTAGAATCTAACAACCATTGGCAGTTGTCTCTGTTACTGGTTTCATGAGCGGTCATCAGCAAGGTCTCCGAGTTATTCTCAGCAACTCCAACTCGATTATCTTTATGCTCTTATCTTTGAGCACGACATTCTCTATTATAGTAACCATATTTTTTATAATTATGACACTAAATATGTGACTGGCACTCGGATTGATAATGACCAAATTTGTTGCACTTGTAACATTAAATATTGGATTTATCTTGAGGAAATTCACTCTCCCTTGCTCTTAGTTTAGAATTGGTTCTAAAATTTTTACCTCATTTTTCTCTAAAATTTGAACTTCTTTGAGTATGCTCTATTTTGCCAATTGCATGTTCCTTCTCATTTCTCAAATTTACGGGCTTTTAGAACTTGCTCCATTGTGTTTGGTGATTTTTCATTCATACACATTTCACGGGACTCTAATGAGGCTTGCAAATCATTGAGAGTCATGGACTCCAAACCTTTAGACTCTTCAATGGCAGTGACAACATAATCAAATCGACTTATCAATGTGTGCTTGATCTTCTCCACGATATCTTTCTATGTAATTTCATGACCATTATTTTTCATCTCATTGATCAATTTTTTCATTTGTGAAAAATAATCATGAATACTTTCATCTTTACCTTGCTCCATCAACTTGTATTGTGTTTTCAAACCTTATCGTCTTGTTCGTTTAACTATGTATGCTACTTCATATGTTTTGAGCAGAATGTTCCAAGCCTCCTTTGCTATTTTACCATAGAATATTTTTTCAAGAATCAGCAACTCAACAGATTGACAAATTAAAACAAGGCTTTTCATTTAATAAATGATCACGAACCAGTTGTTGCGATTCTTTAGTCGTCAATTTTTCTTTTTGTACTAAGCATTTCTCCAAAATTTTACCATAACCGTTTCTTCTCAAATATAACTCCATCAAGCGTTTCTGCATCGCAAAATTGTTTTTGCCATCAAACTTGAAAATAGATAATTGCATTCCTTTAACTTCAATTATTGAACTCGAAGCCATCTTGATCTACTTGGTTTTGTATTTGACTTGGTTAAATTAACAAGTAAAATTAATGTCGAACTCTTTTTATTTGTTGACAATTACAAATTATCAACTATTTCACCTTGTGAAAGTTGATATTGACTGACTTTAGAAACCTATAAATATAGTCATTTGGCTATATGATATAAGATATGCGTAAAAAAGGAAATAGTGAGAGTATATGTAAAGTTTGGGTTTTTAACTATGTGTAAAGTTTGGATTTTTAACTTCAACAAGTTAACACATAATGGGTTTTATTTGTATTGTGAGTTTGTATTTGTAAAATTTGTATTCTTTCAATCAATAAAATTGTGTATGTGTAATTGGATAGCAAAATCCACTTTCTATGCAATTTTAATTTGTCAACATCTAGATTCTAATTGCGTATCCTTTTTTAAACAAAAACAAATAGACAAGTGGACTGTATTAGAGGGATTGAGATATATTTCTCCTAAATATATACTTTATTTTTATATATTTGTCATGTATTAATTCTTTTCTTTCTCTATTTTTTTATTTCAACTTAGTTGTATTCTAATTGCTTTATATTTTAACTTTCTATTAGTGGTATCAAAGATCAGTTTAGTACTGTCTAAAAAATGGCAACAAATTTTGAAATAGGAAAGTTTAACAAGAATAATTTCTCTATATGGAAGATGAAGATAAAGGTAATCTTAACAAAAGAAGATTATTTGGAGGCCATCGGAGAAAGATTAATGGAGATCATAAACGATAACAAATGGAAGAAAATGAATAACAAACTATCACAATGTACACTCGGGTCTAATTGATGAAATCTTGTCTAGTTTAGAGGGAAAAAGTTTTGCAAAGGATATTCGAGATATGCTGACAAAATTATAGGAAGCCAAGTCGCTTCATAATAAAATCTTTTTAGAAGGATAACTTTACACTTTGTGAATGTTAGAATCTGCTTTAGATTACATCAACATTCTTAATATTCTTTTTTTAAAGTTTTCATAGTTAGGCTACAAAATAGATTTAAATGAATGTTCAAATTTTTCTTTAAATTTTACCAGATTCGTATGATCAACTAATCATAAATTTAACTAATAATATTCTCACAGGCTATCTAGTTTTTAAAGATGTTGCTATTTTAGAAGAAGAATTGAGGTGCAAGAATAATGAGGATAGATTATCAAATTCACAACAAGCAGAGGTAATATCCAATACAAGAGAAAGAGCAACAGAACTTAATTCAAGTTGGAGTTCCAAGAGGTCCAAGTCAAGAAACAAAAAGAATATCAATTATTACAATTATGGTAAGAAAGGGGACACCAAGGAGTATAGATTAAGAAGAATATTGAGAAAAATGCAATAGTGCCTCAAGGTAATGTTGCGAATACCTTGAATGAAGGCGAAATCCTTTATAGCGAGGCAACAACAAAATGTAAAAATCATTTTGTTGATGTCTGGCTTTTGGATTCGGGAGTTATTTTGCATATGACCTCTTGAAGAGAATGATCTGACCAATATAAATCATTTAAAAAAGGATTTGTATTTATGGGTGCCTTATAGATTGTTGGCATTAATATCGTTAAACTAAAAATATGGGACGGTACAATTTGCACCATCCAAGAGGTAAGACATATGAAGGGCCTGAAAAAAAAAGTATAGTGTCTTTAGGACAACTTGATGATATCAAGTGAAAAATCTAAGTTGAAAATGAGATCATAAAAATAGTCAAAGCGCACTTGTAGTGATAAAAACAAAAAAAGTAGTCATTGATTTGTATTTGCTCAAAAGGGGAAACACTCTGAGAAAGAGAAGTATCAATTACATCAGGAAGTATGGCAAAAGAATGAACAATATTGTGGCACCTCAGAGTTGGCCACATGTCAGAATGAGGATTAGAAATTCTTGTAGAACAAAAGCTTCTTTCATAGATCAAAAGTGTATCATTACCCCTTTGTAAGCATTATGCTACTAGTAAGCATCACATATTGAAATTCAATAGTTCCACTACTAAAAGCTACGTTATTCTAGAGTTGATTCATTATGATATTGGCAAGCATCAGTTTCATTATTAGGAGGTGCAGGATACTATGTATCTTTCATTGATGATTACTTTAGGTGATGTTGGGTGTATCCAATCAAAAGGAAGACAACATGTTTCTAGTTTTCAAGAATTTCAAAGTGCATGTAGAACTTGAAACTGGGAAAAGAATCAAGTGTCTATGGTTAAATAATGTAGGCGAATACGTTAGCAACGAGTTTGATGCATTTCATAAATAAGAAGGTATCAAGAGGCAGTTCACAGTAGCGTACACCCCATAATAGAATGGAGTAGCAAAGCAAATCAACATAACATTATTGGAAAGAGCAAGAGTAATGTTGAGGACTGTAAGTCTATCCAAATCATTTTAGATAGACGCAATAAAAACCTCTTGCTATGTGATAAATTAGTCTTTGTCAATAACAATTGGGATGAAGACACTAACAAAGATATGAACCGGTAATCCTACTAATTATTCATTACTCCATATTTCTGGATGTTCTACATATGTGATGTATAATTCCTAATACATGTCAAAATTGAATAAAAAATCTAAGAAGTGCATTTTCTTGAGATACGCTAATGGAATTAAGGGGTATCACCTGTGAAATCCCACTACCCATAAGGTAATAATTAGCAGAGATGTCATATTTGCAGAAGATAAGTTACAAGAAAAGGAAGAGAATAACACTTCAAAGGAGAAACTAAAGACTACTACAGTTCAAGTTGAAGAAAGACGAGAACAAGAAGATTCAAATTCTTTAGAAGTTGCATAGAGTATGAAGAATAAGAACAAGCTGAGTTATCATCCCTAGAGTTTCGATGGTCAACTTAGGAAAGGAGAGAACCAGGTTGGCACTTAGAATACATTATGGGAGGTAATATTTAGGGATGGTAAAAAGAGCCCGGTCCGACCGTTTTGTCAAAAATGATGTCGTTTTTGACTGATTTTCTTAAAAAATATATGATGGGTCAGGCCACTATAGCCCGTCCAACCACGGGCCTCTCAGCTCTTGGTCGGGCCACAGGCCACGTGGACTTGCTCCTGGCTCGGCCCGACCCATTGACTTCTAGCCAAATAGGCCACGAGTCTCTCAACTCGTGGTCAGGCCATTGGCCACGGTGGCCTGCTCCTAGCCCAGCCCAGCCCGGCCCGACCTATCGACATCTCTAGTAATATTGCATATTATTTACTAACAGAGGATGGAGAACCATAAACTTTCTATATGGTTGTTTTTCTAGATATCAACAATGCAAGAAGAATTTGAAGCCTTATATAATACACAAGATCTTGTTTTTCTACAATAAGGAAGGAAGGCCATTGATAACAATTTGGTCTATAAGATCAAATGAGATGGCAATGACCAAATGGAACATTATCATGCAAGATTAGTAGCAAAAGGATAAAAAAGTGGGTATTGATTTCAACAAAATATTTTCCCTATTGTTCCATTGACAACTATTTGAGTAGTCTTGGCTATGTGTGCTATATATGATTTACATTTGGAGTAATTAGATGTCAAACTGTATTTCTTTATGAAAAACTTGAAGAAGAAATTTATATGCTCCAACAAGAAGGGTTTAAAGAAAAAGAAAAAGAAAACTTGGTTTGTAAGTTGAACAAATCTCTTTATAGTCTTAAACAGGCATTGAGATGCTAGTATAAGATATTTGATTCCTTCATCATGAGCCTTCGATGCAATAGACTCAATTTAGATCCTTATGCTTATTACAAGAGATTTGGTGATAATTATTTCATTATCTTGTTATTATATGTTGATGAACCCAACAAAGATCATATTAAAGATTTGAAAGTACGTTTGGCTAGGGAATTTGAAATAAAGGACTTAGGACCAACAAACAAGATTTTAAAGATGCAAATTTAACGAGACAAAAATAATAAGAAAATTTGGCTTTCTCAAACCAATAATTTGAAAAAGATCTTGCAACCTTTCAATATGCAAGATTATAAGCCAATTTTTATACATCTTTCTATTAATTTCAAGCTATCTTCAAGTATGAGTCCTAGTAACAAAACAGAAAAGATGGAAATGTCTCGACTACCATATACATCAATAGTGAGTAGCTTAATGTTTGTTATGATCTGTACAAGACAAAACATTGTACATGCACTCAGAGTGGTTAGTCGATACATGGCAAATCATAGTAAAAAATATTGGAGTATTGTAAAGAGAATCTTGAGATATATTAAGGGTACTTCAAATAATGCATTATATTTTGGAGGATCAGACTTTATTATTAGAGGCTATATTGATTCAGATTATGTAGGTGATCTTGACAAAAGCAAGTTTACCCTATGTTATGTTGTAAGCTGGGTTTCAAAATTGTAATCTATTGTGGCTACTTCTAGACGGAGGCAAAATATATTGTAGCTACACAAGCTAGCAAATAAGCAATTTGATTACTAATATTAGTGGAGGAGCTCAAACACAAACAAGAGAAGATTACTCTTTTTGTGATAGAGCAATTTGCATTTGAAAAAATTCATCATTTCATCCAAGGACAAAACATATTCAAGTTTAATATCACTTTATCAAAAAAAAAAGTAGATGTTTAAAAAATTCATACTAAAGATAACCTGACAGATATGCTAACAAAGTTGATTAACATTAATAAATTCATATATTATCGATCTCCTATCAGCCTAGCAGAAATATAAGCAATATGAATAAAAGTAAACGTGCCGTTAAGTGGGAGAAATATCCTTTACTCTTTATTTAAGATTTAAAGATAAACATCAGTTATGCCTTTCATTATTAAAGCTTGATATAGCTATAACACAACTATAATTAGGGATTTATGTAGAAACACAAATTCACCACTTTAATTGTTCTATACATAGGATATTTTCATATGTTTTAAGTATCCTGTTCTTTGATACATTCTAGATTCTATTTGTGTATCTTTTTGTAAACAAAATTACTATTAAAGAGATTGAGATAGGTTTCTCGTAAATATGTTTTTTTTTTGGGTTAAATTTGTCTTGTGATAATTCCTCTCTCTCTCTCTCGCTTTTCTCATTTTAACTTGGTTCTATTTTAAGTGTTTTATATCGCAATATTATATCATTATGCTTGTTATGACGACTTCACCGGACTTTTAAAGGAATAACGAATAATTGCAGACTCTCTCTTGTTCTTTTATTCCTTTAAGTTTCACCAAAAAACTGAACATGTGATACTAACATGATGATTAATGTCAACTCTCATAGGTTAAGCTTCTAATTACTTCTACCCGTTTGCTTGAATATCTTTTATATAAAAATGTAATCTCACCTAGTATTGCACTGTACATCCTGTGGCCATTCACAAAGGTAGATGCTGACCCATATACAATAACTTGATTAGGTACGCTTTTCGTAGATTTGAAGACAGTTTGGAAGTGGACTTTAGGATTCCCTCTGGTTGTTTGTTTGTTTGATTTCTATGGAATCCTATGTTTTGTTTGTTGACTTTATAGTTTCTAACACGGCATTTAAACAGGCGATCCAGCACTTTGTTAAAAGATGATGATTTTTTTTTCAATAAATAAGACTAAAGAAGTTAGTGGTGGTAGAGTGGCATCCAATTATTACTTTGATTATTTTTTCTCCAGTTTCCTATGGAAGGTTATTGCATGTATATTCAGATGAACTAAAGTTCTTTTGACATTCTTTAGTGATTTTCTGGTATTATATCTGTAATTCCTAACATCACGATTATTGATTAGAAACCATGTAAGATAATGGCCACTAGCAAAAGTCGAAATATCGCAAGGATTTGGCAAATAAGCACATTTAACTAGTTGAGTTAATTCAATAAGACTACTTTAAAATAAAATACGCTTACCATCCTTTTATATTGAATCATAGATAATTAGTAACATCGTATTGCAATTTGCAAAATAAGAAGAAACAACGTAAAAAGAATGTGTACATTTGTCAAACTGGTTTTTAATTTATATCACCAATTTTCACATACCTACCAACATATAATGACTCATATACGTACAATAGTTTTTCCTTTCATAGTTAATGCAAGAACCTAGTTCTACTCCTATTAAAGTTACTGTAGTCCTGGGAAATTTTAGAGGATGTACCAATGTCTGGTTATGCAATAACTGCATCCTGAAAGGGGCCTTTACCACATCGTCATTAACTCCTCCGTATGGTCATGACCAAGTAGGTTAATAGTTAATACTCCATCATATCCTGCCATCAGACGACAAACGTGACAGCTTGCTTATGTGATGGAGACTTCATTCAATTAGCTTAAATGGTAGCCATGTGAGTCAGCTTTATTTTTATGTACAAGAGCTCTTGCATTTTTAGCCTCCATAACCATTACGCATGTTGTACCATTGAAACACCGCAAACTAAATATTGTAGAATAAAGCAATACAATGTCTCAGGACTTGGGCAGTAGTACAAGACATATATATGACATTATTAATCCAAGACAAGACAATACGCCTTCAAAACTCTTGACATTTTCACCGGCTTGGGTCAACCGTTGCCGGCCTTATTAACGCTGCCGATCTCTCCCATTTCTAATTCAACATGTCCACTGCCTCAATAAATACATGTCAGCCTCGCAGACTACTGCGTGGCTGCTGTGTATATTGATATCTGTGTAAATTGGAAGAATGGCCCTCGTCTACCACATTAGTCAACTAGTTAGGTAATGTGGGTAGGATCAAGGGCCGGCAGTGCCAATTCTGCTACTTGCCAATTATTAAACCACGGACAAGACAACGATCATTCATAGTTAAAGAGTTACTTGCACTCAAGTAACTTGACAAACAAGAGTTACTTGATAAACAAAGCCTAAGTTAGCTATATCTAGTGGACCAGGCGGGTAAAATTTATGAACATCATGTATTTAATAAATAAGACAGAGAAAAAGTAAATAGGTAAAAGCTTATGAAATAGGTTAAGCACGGAAGTTCTTACAATAAGAACAGGTAATTTGTTTCCTACAATCCTATGTTTAGAATTAAATAACTAATTCGCTAGCTTCATCAATAACGTGGATTTGGCAGCTCTCACTTTCAATTATGTCTTCTTCTTTTTTTCTTTTTCCTAATAACAAAAATGAAATATATTAAGAAGCTATAAAGTAAAAGAAAAAAGATAGGAGAGGGATGAGGTCAAGAAACTGGATTCTTCAAAAGAACAAATATGTGTAGGTTTTCTCGTTCATGGGCACGTTTTGTTTGCTTCCAACAGGTACTTGGATGTAAAAGACAAGTGAACAAACACATATTAGATATTAACTCCAATAAGAGTTGGATGGCAAAGATATTTTGTTAGAAAAGATTTGATTACGATATTGTAATTGATAATATTTAGTCCTCCATAAATGCGGTGGAGTTCATACATCATCATCTTCAATTCTTCTTCCATTCTTTCATTAATCTAGTCTCGTACAATTTTTATAGTTACTTTGTTGAATTTTGAAGATGATGTGTCATAATCTTTATAGTAGGTCCAATCACACTTTTGAGAAAACGTATACACAATAATGCAAAATGTTGACTCTTCATCATCCCTAATTTCTACCTAAATTTTCAAATTCCAACAGTTTTTCCTTTCAGAAATGGTCCTTAACCAAACTTTTAGGGAAATTATTACTGAAATTATCCTTAAATAAATGTTTTATTAGATAGTTTTTAGAATAAACCCGTCCAAGTAAGTTAGGACTGGGGATTAACGCTTGCCAACCCCGTCTCAGCAATCAGCATATATTAAAGAACAAGGGTACTCTACAACATACAGAACAAGAAGTTGATGAGTTTGTAGGTAAAATTGAATTAAAGAGTACGTTACAGAATGTTTTGGTGTAATAAAAACCGCCTGTTTACTTTAAAAGATGTGTACGTTCCATTATTTCCAATTTGTCTCTGGTTCTTGATGCTATCCTTTTCTTTGATTCGATAATATCCAAATTTCTAGCTAATTAATTTGTGCCTTACACGTCAATGGCTGCATTGACTGTACTAAGACTTGTCGTTATCATGTTAACAAGCAAGTTTCCGATTCATATCTGTTCCATCGTAATTTCGTCGAAGTCGTCTGCCCATGACGATTTGCATGGCTTTTCTGCATTTTACTCTTTATCTCCCGGAATGACCCATGGCGATAGCTTATATCTATATAGTCACTTTTTTAATATATATTTTACCATTTTAAAAATTAAGAGGCAAGTTTAACAAAAAAACAATGAATAAAAAAATATCTCTCATAATTCTATTAAATATAAAATTATTATTTTGATTTATTTAAAAAGTTTATAGCAGAAAAAATAATAAATTAATTTGAACAAAATTATTACAACTGGCTTTTCGTAAAGTTGTCTAATCTGAATAGCATTTCCACCTCACAAATAGTTTTAAAAATTTACTTGGAAAGAATCTCAATTATTTGAAAACTACAACTAGAACGTTAACCGAGATTCAAAGAAAACTACAGCACTTGAACAGTAAATTTCTTGCAAGTAGGCTACGAAAGATCAAATCCCGTGATATTTAAGGAATATTTGGTGTTAAGATATTTATTATATATCTCATTATTTAAATTTTGGCATTTTGATTATTAGATCTTTAAGATAATGCAAGTTTTAAAATTTAAATTAAGGTGAGGTGTAATTAAGTAATACTTCTTATTTGAATTGAATTTTTGAATAATGGTTCACATGTGAAAGAAATCTATCTTGAATAGTAGTATGTGTGGATCTCACTGTCGTTGAATAATGGCTTAAGTGTGAAAGAAGTTCATCTTGAATAGGTGTATGTGTGGATTACGTTGTTGTGGATGGGAGGATATCGTAAGGTAGCTTCAGAATGGGATAGGAGTGTGCGCGTGACTCCTTGTGTGCGTGACTCCTGGCGTACATGACTCCTTGTGTGCGTAACTCCTGTTGGGTTTCCCAACAACTCCTTCCTTGTGTCATTTTTGTTTGATTGCAGGTGGTGTGCAAGGTAAGGCAGTAGGTCTTTTGGTTTGGTGATTAAAAGGAGATTGAAGGACTGATTTGATTATTTATCATGTTAGTATAATTCCCTCTTGGGCAACAACGTTTGTCAACTAATTTCATTGTAGGTTGCGTATACTTTGATTGGTAAATGTGTTATCGATGCAACTGTGACTTTGTGTTGGTGTTTATGTGAATTAACTTGGTATCTTCTTTAATTCACTAACGTAGATTGGAACTTAGGAGCTGATAAATTTTTTGGACTGACTACGATAATATCATTGATGAACAACTGTGAGATTTATCTTTGAAAGAGTTGAAAACATTAGGAAGTTGTTCTTTTTCTAGTTCAAGTGTATTTGTTTTTTGTTCTTAGTTATTTTAATCACTTAAGTTGTTTGTTTGTTCTTGCATTAAATATTGTTTGAGAAAATCTTCTGTTGATCTTAGTACAAGATGGTCGTACTATTAGGTGTAAAATTCTTTCACAAGTTGTGAGGATGAAGGATAGTGCCAAAGGTTGAGCGGTATAAGCTCAGTAAAATCTTATATAAAACTATTGTCATTAGTGAAAGAATTAAATTGGGTGAGGACCCCATAGACGTAAGCAAAGTGTACTGAACTACATTACCAAATTTTGACGTTGATTTATATTTGTGCGTTCAATTTTTTTATTTTTGATTGTGCTAGAAACGATTGTGGTAAATCTAAGATTTTGCGAAACTACTACACCCCTTCGAATTTTCATTTGAAAACTTGTCATGAAAAGACTAGCTTACTAATCAAAGTTAGGGCACTACAATAATATAGAATTTTGGCTATGTTTTTTTAACTACGATTTGAAAAATCGTCTCCAAAAGTGAACATTTAGTGACAATTTTTGAAATCGTCACCAAATGTTCATTTTTGGTGATGATTCTTAAAAAATGGTAGCCAACAGTGTAACTTTTTACGACGATTTTTAAAATCATCACTAAAGGGTTAACTTTTAAAGATGGACATTTGGTGGCGATTTTAAAAATCGTCACTAACTTTTGGTGACTATATGGAAATTCGTCATCAAAAGATTGGCAACAAAATTTAAGAGGGAAACGAAAAAAAGGGCACAAAAAATCAACTCACTCGTGATTTATGTCGCAAATATCTCAAAAAAATAGAAGACAAATAGAAGATATAAATTTATTATCAATTTTTTAGTTTATTCTACAAAGGGGACATTCACAAAGGTAGGAGATTGTAAAGCAAGTATAATTATTTTTAGACTCTTGTGCAAGTATTTGATGAAGTTGTAAAAAAATTTGGGCCAAAAAATATTGTTTAGTTTATCATTGACAATGATTCTGCTTATAAAGCAACTAAAAAAAGATTGCAAACAAGTGCAATTATTTTATTGGATTCCTTGTGTTGCACATTGCATTGACCTGATGTTGGAAAAATAGGAAATGCTAAATATTTTCCTATTATTGATGAGACTGTGCAGAAAGTAAAAAAGGTAACTAAGTTTATCTATAATTGTACATAGGTCCTGGATTTAATAGGAAAGGAGTTCACTAATGGTAAGAAATTGTGTCGTCCTACTATTACAAGATTTGTAACTAATTTCTTGTCACTTTAATGTTTTATTGTGATGAAGAAGGAGTTGAGGCAAAATGTTTACAAGTGATAAGTGAGTTATATATCAACATGTTAGGTCTAATGTTGAATTAGAGCTTTCTAAAATTATAATTGAAGATAATGAATTTTGGTGTCAATGTCAATTTGTCATCTGAGTTCGTTGGTGAGGGTACTTCGTCTGGTTAATAGTGATGTGAAGGCAAGAATGGGTTATTTTTATATTGTCATAGAGAGGGCAATAGGAAGCAATCAAGTTCAATATGAAAAACATGCTTTTTTGTATATCCCTTATTTTGTAATCATCAATGAGAGATGAGAAAGACAATTTTATTCTACATTTTTTGTAGTTAGGGCATTTTTGAATCCTAGTGTTTATTTCTGACCAAGTTTTAAAGAAAGCTAGAGTTAAGAGGAGAATGTTATTAACTATTACAACAATTGTTACCTATAAGATGATACAAGATCTCTTAATCTCGTAAATGGAGATTTATAAAAATGCTTGGTGATTTTTTAATCTCATAAGATGATACAAGATTTCTTAATCTCAATTGTTATTCGTCAAATAGACAAACTTAATCTACTTATATTTTTTTCACTTTTGTTACTTGTTAAAATTTAATGATCACTTTATTTTATTTATAATGCTACTTTTGTTGTCTTATAGTAGCTTGGTAGGACTAATTTGAAAGTGGTGTTCCAGAATTATAAAAGTTTACAATTTGAATTTTGAGTTAATGTATGAATACAATAGGGTATGAAATGAATTATAATGCATTTGAATTCATCTATTATAAGAAAAGGAATATATTGGAGTACAAAAGATTGAACGATTTAGTCTTTATTTGATACAATTTAAAGTTTTGGGAAAGATATGTTATCATCAATATTAAGTTAGATATAATTTTTAGTAATTTCTTAATAATTTAATTTTATTTATTTACTAGGACTTTTAATAAAACAAATAATTATGTAGATATAATTTTTCTTGACCATATCAATCTTTTGGTGAATTGATTTTTTGAGAAACAAAATTTGATAAATGAAAGTGACTTAGAAGATAATATTGGATAGAAAAGTATTGGCATGTCATTTAGTGCAATAAATTTGAATAATGGTGATAATGAAGCTCCTCTTAATGTTGAAAATTTTATACCAAATGAGAATTGAGATCGATGCGATTTAAGTGAATATTCGATCGAATGAATTTCCATGTTTTCATTTATTCTCTTATTTTAATTTTATTTATATTTGATATGTATATTAATTCTATATATGCAATATAAATATAATTGCAAATATTTTTGTTTCATGTTTCACTTCTAATTATTTGTTTCCTCTACACAAGTCCTTGTTATAAATTGTAACAATTAGAGAGTCATAAATATTTATTATTTATTATTTGATGTTTTGATATAATAATTATTTATTGTATGATGAAATTGTAACATTTTAAAAAATTTGTATTGTCCTTAATTTTATATTAGTATGATAATTAAATAATCTTTTTTTTATATTAATTATGGTTATTACTTATATGTGAAATATGAGAAAGTAATATTAATAAAAATAAATAGATTATTGTTATTTCAAATTTTTATTATTATAATTTTTTGAGACATAATTGATGTAAAATTATAAATTTTATAGTACAATAAATTAAATAACTATTTCATAAATTAAAAAATTTAGAACATATTTTATAAATTTAAAAATTTACTCAAAATAATACCTAATATTAACCTATATGAGTTTGACACCGTATGATAACTAAATTTTCATAACTTTGCTATTAATGGCTGCCAAGTTATTTTTTTTTTTTTTTGAAGTATGCCAAGTTATTCTAGTGATATCTAAAACGTGTCAAGGAGATTAACACTTTGAATTGTCTCGGATGACATTAACAAATAAACGAAAAACATATATAGAGAATATCTGAGATGTTATCTTTATTGAAATTTGGAGCAATGCAATTGGTTGCATGAAGCAACCGATATGAATTCGATAGCAGCAGTCCACTTACTAACCGCCACAATTAAATGATATCCCGCGCGTGTCATGTTCTCACCATCCTTGTTGACTAAGACGGAAGTGTGTATGTGACACCAACAAAAGTTTATATGACATTGACCATCCGTAGTTAATGCTGCACGTTGTTACTTTCAAAGCAACTTTCATCGCATTGTCTCTTACGTAGCGTCATTTTCCGTCATGGATTCATTCTTACGTGCTCCAAAGTTCACCGTCCGTAATCTCTATTGCTCTGTTTTAAAGTGTTTTCATCCCTTTATTGTAATCAATAAAAAGAAATTAGATGAGTAACCCTGCGTTTGGTTGATGTCCCTAAAAGTAGGACAGATAACAGAGACAGAAAAATTTTGTCTCTGACCTATTTGCTTGCTATCCCCACTAATTTCTATCCCAACTCCGGATGACAGAGATATAAAATTTTTGTTCCTTCCAAAACCAGAGGACAAGAATGTAGAGACGGAGACAGACAAAACACGCACGTAAATTTACAAAAAAACCCCTTCCTACGAATATTTTAATTATATTATTAGTTAATTATAATATTTTAATTAATGAATAATAATATTTTAATTAAATATA
>JANZXP010000005.1:38937799-38965440 GCA_027576715.1 Erythroxylum flavicans
TATTCTGGAATATTTTTACACCAGCATAAATATACTTAAGATTTGATAGCTTTAGCACGACTTCAAGATTCATCTCCTATTAATACTCCATTAGAATTGAATGTCAAGTTTTGTAGTGAGAAAGGCGACCTTCTCTTTGATCCGACTTTATTTCGCCAATTAGTTGGCAGCTTGAATTATCTTACTATTACCAGGCCTAATATCTCTTTTGCAGTTCAACAAGTTAGTCAATTCATGCATACTCCTCGTCATCTACATTTGGTGGCAGTTCATTGCATCATTAAATATCTTTTAGGCTCTCCCAATCGTGGCTTATTCTTTCCTGTTAGTTCTCCTATTCAGCTTGTGGCTTTCAGTGATGCTGATTGGGCTGGACATCCAGATGCTCGTCGTTCTGTCACAGGGTGGTGTATGTTTCTTAAAGATTCGTTGATATCTTAGAAGAGTAAGAAACATGACCGAGTTTCGAAATCATCAACTGAATCCGATTATCGGGCTATGTATGTTGCTTGTTCTAAGATTGTGTGGCTTCGTGGGCTCCTTACTAAAATTAGTTTTCCTCAGTCTCGCTCTACTCCTCTCTATGCTGACAATACCAGTGCTATTTAGATTGCTACAAATCCAGTTTTCCATGAGCGTACTAAACATATTGAGGTAGATTGTCATTCTATCCGAGAAGTTGTGGACAACGGTGTCATTTTACTGCCTCACGTTTCTATTGCTCTTCAAATTGTTGATATCTTTACCAAATCTAAGACTCGACAATGACATCAATTTCTTGTTGGAAAATTGATGCTTTTTGATCGTACAACATCAATTTGAGGGGGGCTGTTAATATGGTCATATAGCTATTACATATCTTTGTAATTATTATGTAAATAATTTTCCCTAATTAGGATTATAGCTAGCTAGTCAATCTGACTATTTAAGGAGTATATAATTTACAATATTGAGATTAATTTTCTAGCTGATATTTAGGAATGTAAATTAAGCAAGTTTATTCCTATTTAAGGAAGAGATTTTCAATGACATAAAGCATTCAACAAAATTCTCAAATATATGCTCCAATATCTTAAAATTTTATGAAAATTGAAATTAATTTATTGATAAATTACTCTTTTAAATTTTCTTCATACATTGAATTAATTTTTTCATTCACACTATTATGTTTTGTTTAATAAGAGCATACATTTATTTTAATATTTTGTAGAATTTAAATAGGTCCCTTTATTATTAATGCTAATATTTATTCACAAAACAACTCTTAATCAAAATTTAGTGGAAATATTAAAATTAATAATTTCCTAAGAATGTTAAAATACTAAGTATTAATATATTTAAGAAGTTTACAAAAATATTTAATATATTAAAAAATAATATGTAAGCATTAATAACAATTAATGTTTTAAAGACTGGATCAGACGTTGAACTGGTTAAATGAAAGGTTTAACCGGTATATAATAAATAAGAATTAAAATTATAAGAATAAGTAAAAATAAAAAATTTATTGAAATAAAAAATACAACAATATCTACTATTATATAATGAGCTAATAATAAATCGAATGAAATATTTTCAGTTGAATTGCTCCGTCTGATTCAATTTTTTAAAATATTAATTTTACCATCTCTGCCTTGGACTTCCATGAATATTCAAAGAAGAATAAAAACTTCTAGTAAATTGTTTAATATAAATTATTATTGAAATAAAATTAGGTAATTATACAATCAATTATACGATAATGTTAAAATATCTTGAAAAATAGTTAATAAAAATATTTTCTAAAATCTTTAATAGTATAACATTTTTAGTAATTAAAATCATAAAAATAAATTTAAATAGATAAAATCAAATGAAAATGTGGCATATTTTACTCTTAAATTTGAAGATGTAACTTAAGAAACACAAAATGAAAAGGAAAATGTGAGTTACTTAATAGTACAAGTAACTGAAAGTAAAAGACAAGACATTCTCATTCAGAACCACTCTTTTCGTGTTCCTTGGTGTTCTACTTTTCTTAGCCCACAAGAAACATACTTTCTCTTTCATCAATCACTCACCAATAAAGAGATCGGAAAGAAGAAGAAAAACACTACTGTTTCATGGACACTCTCTCGCCTACTGCCACGTTCTCTGTCAGTTACCTCAAACATGCTTTTCCTCTATGGCACTGGCGATCCCATGGTTTTGCTAAGTGATGGTAGTAAAGTTGGCTTGTGGATTGTGGAGGGACTAGCAGTTTCCAGAGAAGAGAAGGAAACGATGAGAACTGAGAAGAGAAGATGGTTGAAGAATCAACTGGTTTCCAAAGAAGAGAAGGAAAGGATGAGAACTAAGAAGAGAAGATGGATGAATAATCAACTGGTTTCGACTGGTTCAATTATATAAACAAGTTATTAAACTAAATTGAACCGGATAACCAGCTAGTTTATACTATTTTCAGTCGAATTAATCGGTTCGGTTCGGTTTGGTTTTTAAAATATTGATAACAATAAACATTACATAATTATTATTAAAAATTGAAAAACAAGGTCATCACCGATGGTTAGTAATATATTTTGGTTAAAAAATGCCCCATTAATATTTCAGAGGAAAAAGGTATCTTCAAATATCATAATTTCATACATGTTTATGTGGATGATATTTTAACAACAAGTAATAATATTGGTCAACATATTATACATCTTAAAAAATATTCAAATTTATGTGAACAATATGAATTAGCTCTGTCTGAGAAAAAAGCTAAGACATGTCAGATTGAAATAAATTTCCTTGGTATGGAGATAAACGGTAGAGGAGTTAAACTTCATCATTATATTCTTGAAAAAATTCTTATAATTTCCTAATAAGTTAATAGATAAAAAAAGTCCAAAGTTTTTAGGAGTATTAAATTATGTTTCAAATTTTATTCAAGCCAAGGATAAGAAAAGCTTTTCAAATGCTTTTTGAAAAATGGAAGATTTGAATTTTTAACCTATTTGATTGAATAGGTAAAGAAAATTAAAATTTTGTATACTATATTGCTAAAACTTTCTTTACCATCTGATGATGATGATTTAGTTTTTAAAGCTAATACTCCTGATCATGTAAGGAGTGGAGTATTAAAATAGATTATGTTAATTCTAATATTAAGATGAATGAGTCTTTTTGTAAGTATACTTCGGGAACCTTTACAGATACTCAACAAAGATATCATATAAATGAAAAGAAATTATTGGCATTAGTCAAAAGCTGTCCAAATTTTATTTATTTTATTAACTAAAATATTTCTATTAAGAACTGATAATACTCGAGTTAAGACTTTTGTTCAAAATAATTTATCCTCTAAACTTGATTATAAAAGATATATTAAATGACAAACTTTATTAGCAGAATGTACCTTTGACATTGAGATTATCAAATCTAATAACAATGTTCTTGCATATCTTTAACCAGAGTTAGTCAACCTCAAAGAAGAGATATTTGACTTATTGGAACAGATGTCTGATGATGTCAATATTTTCCAAGCACAAACCAAATATTTATTAGATATGGTTAACTTCAACTTGATACCAACTTGCAGAGCTACTTCTTTCTTTTTGCATGGCAAGCCAAGATAAACCATTATAATTATTCAGAACAAAAACTTTATATCTTAATCAACAAGGCTAAGATAGTTGAAGATTCATCATCTATAAGCTCTTTGTCCCAGGTAAAGGAATCTACTAGTCAACAGATTAAGCCACAAAAAGTTACTCTTGATAATATTTCTCTAACACCTTATACTATGCACAAATTAATGGTACAGAGAAAGATCATAATTAATAACCTTCCAAAAAGTCATCCTGTGTTCATGCACATTATGAAGTATGAGAGACTTATACACTCTACAAATAGTGATACTTGCTATATTGATTTTTCTAAGATATATTATATAATGAACTTTTTACAAGGAGCTCATCCTCAAACTATTAGAGATTGGTATTATTTTGAAACAATAAATGTTACATACTTGACTAATCCAGAGTTTTCTAAGATATCATTACTTCTCAGAAAGATTTGAGTAGGGGTTAAGGATTGTTATCTAAATAACCTACTAATGACCCCTAAAGATACCTTAGTAATAAAGATATTATCTGTTGGTTCAGATTTTCATGAAGATGACAATATGATGTCTATCATTTCATTACTTTAAGGAAGGCAAAATATTTTCCCATTATTATGGATACTAAGTTAAGAAAATAATTTTCTAAATATATTAAAAATGATATCCATTACAGAAGAGGAATCGGGATGAGGTTGCTCGAAAAAACCAAATTTTCTTCTCTAATGATAACTTTATCCAAAAGGACACCATTGGCTACTTAAAATTTTGTAAAAGTGAAGATAAGCATGATTGAAAAAAGAAAAATAAGATCCAGTTCTAAAGCACAAAAAAGGATTTGTCATCTCTGAAAACATACTGAAAATTTATGTCCTTCTTGTACAAGTGGTTGGAAGACTTTTAAAGGAAAAGATAAAGTTGAAGCGTCAGGCCTATCTACATACAATGATAATTCTGAATCATAAAGATAAGAAAATAACGTAGAAAACTCTTCAACCACCCAAATAAAAGAGAATCCATTATTTATAAAGATAGAATCTACTTTTTGAAAAGTTGATGTGATGTAATTTTTTGTCCAGTTAAAATTTAGATTTTAAGTTCACTTATATAAATAAGACCCCTGGGGTAGTAAGAGGAGCATCAAACATCTTCTATATATCTCATCTTTGTAATCTCCTTTACTATGAAATAAAATTTTCCTTTCCACAAATATAGTTCACAATTTTCATTTAAAGCTTTACTTTTCTCCTAAATCTTTCATATATGCCTTAAAGTAGGAAACGAATTAAGGTTGTGCTAGACTTTATTGAAGGGGTGTCGAAGGTAGTTACCATACTCAAAAGTTAGAGCTCGAATGCTCGTTAAAAGACTCAATGAAAACCTGATAAAGCTACAGTAAAAAAACTAAGGATACATGTACGGAAGCGTAATGGACCTTTTAATTTAGAAATTTTGAAACTGTTAGTCATATAATTATATCATAACTTCTTATTTATGGAAATTTTCATATATGAATTATTTGGAATAGATTTAGATTCCTTAGAATCTATAAATGAGATAATTACATTTTTCTTTCAAGAACTCATTAATATTATAGCAAATAATTATAAATTAGAGGATGAAGATTTTCTTCGAATCTCTTTAATTTTTATATTATTAATGGCTTAAATATAATAAAAGCTATTATTTTCCCGCATGATCATATTTTTGTTTGATGAGTTTTGATTTTAATTTTGCCCTCTAAATCTTAAAATATCAGAGTCAGTACGATGCATTATCCATTTATATTCATAATTTTGGTAACAAAATATGAAGAAAAATATACTTATTTATTTATTTATTTATGTTTGTTTATTTATTTATATTAAAATAAAATTGTCTCACTAGATTTTGACATGTACAATTTGGTGAAGATAATTCCCAAATTTTATAATTTAATTATAAAATTTTAAATTATTTGAAATGTTATAGAAATATTTAAACCACCATTTGTATGTATATATATAAAGCATTTCACTGATGAATACGAATGGTCTTAAAAATTTTTAAGGAGCTATATATATTTCTCTCATCTTAGGACTTTGCAAAAATCAATGTTTTAAAAATCGGATCGGACATCGAATCGGTCGAAGCAGAGATTTAAGGTTTAGAGGTTCAATCGGTAGTGAACCGCTATAAAACCGGTATATAATAAATAAAAAGTATAAAACTTATAAGAATAAGTAACAATAAAATATTTTATTTAAATAAAAAATATATCAATGTCTATTATTGTATAATGAACTAATAATAAATAAATATGAGTCTAATATAAAACTTAAAATAACAATAAAAATCAAATTTATATTTCTAAAGGAGGTTGCATCTCATCATCGTTAAAAGCTTCAAATTCTCCAATGTTATTTAAAGATATGTAAATTACGTTTTCATCCAAAATATTTGCATCAACTTCTTCTACTGCATTAAAATAAATTACAAATTAGTAATGTATGAAATTATTCCCAATTGTAAACTTATAATACAGTATAATTTTAACTTAAATATCAGTAGATGTTCTTAATTCATTCGTTATGACAAATGCATTTTCTTCATAAATCGTCTTTTCAAGTTCGTTATAATCAAGATCAGGCGATAGTTCTTCTTCTTTGATCCAAAAATCAGTATATTCAATACAATCAATATTAACTGGATCATATGTTCTCTTCTTACTAAGTGTTCTGAACACAATAGAGAAATTATAAAGTTAATAATAAAAATAAAATTATTGAAATAACAACAAAACTATAAAATACTTGTTCTTCATTATCAAATTATAAGTAACATAAATAAGGTCATTAAGTCTTTGATGTTTCAAACGATTTCGTTTCTTTGTATGAATACGTTTAAAAACACTCCAATTATGTTCACAACCTATTGCAGAAGCTATTTGACTGAGTAACCTAATAGCGAGTTTTCTCAATGTTGAAACACTATCAACGAATAATCTCCACCACTCATCTCTATTTTAAATTAATATTTATGATAAAATATATATTATTATTAAGTAAATAATGAATTAAAAGTATAAAACTTACTTGGTTGCATTTTTTCATCATAAGTTCTCTTTTTGTTGATGATCTAGCAAAACTCTCTAAACCTTCACGATACAATTTAATTTCATTTATCGCTTGTAATTTCTCTTCAATAAAGAAAATATCTTTACATTCAATCACATCAAACAAACCGCCTATAATATTAATTGTACGTGCTTCTCCACTATATAAGCAATAAGGATTGAGAAAATAAGCTGCTAAGTGGATCCTTTGAGTAAGATCCTTATCCTATCGTCGATCAATAATATCTATATAAGGCTCGTACAATTTCTCCTTCCCTTTAAAAAGATTTATAATTGTTTTGTAAGCTCTATACATACCATCATATATATATCCCAAAGATGGCTTCTCATTTGAGTCAACAATCCTTAACAGCCTTATAAGCGGAGCCACAATCTTCACAATGATTAAGCAAGCATCTCAAAATTTATTATCTAGAATAATAGCACAAACTTCTATTCCTTTTTTACTCTTTGATAATTTATGACTTGAAACGTGTTTACTTGTTATCAAATTTTGAAGTAGTTACTTGTGTTGATAATCACTTTTTAAAGTAATAAATGTAGTTGCAAACCTGGTAGTAGCGGGACGCACTATCTCAACTGAATCTTCTTACTTTCTCAACCAAAACAAAAATGTGACATGATTATATACAAAAATTATGATCTTAGATGCGCATGAAGCAAGACTAGAAATATGATCCATACCACCAATATCTTTTAAAATAAGATTTACACAATGAGCAGCACATGGAGACCAATAAATATGCCTATACTTTGATTGTAATAAGTACCCAGCTGATACATAATTAGCTGCATTATCTGTAACAAAATACACAACATTCTTTGGTCAAACCAACTTGACAATTTGATAGAATAATTCAGATAAAACATTAGCCCTTTTTACCATGTCAGAAGCATCAACAGACTTGATAAATGTTGTTCCAATATTACAATAAACCAAGAAATTAATCAAGATTCTTTGTCTTTGATGAGTCCACTCATCTGCCATAATAGTGTATCATGTTGATTCTTAACTAGATTTATATGTATTCATAATTAACTGACATTTCTTTTTTAAATCTTGAAGGAAAGGCACATGTAGCCCATAATAAGATAGCACCTTAAATCTTGGACCTATTGTTGTTGTAGCATCAATTGCTTCTTAAAAATATGGTGAATTTAAAGCATTTAAAAGAATACATGAATGATAGAACCATCTAGCCTATGCTCTTTTACATTGCAAAACAACATCCTTATCAACCATAAAATTGTTTAGACTGGCTTGAGAACCAGGAGTAGTTCTTGGAGAAAAATAAGAATCTATGTCAATAGTAGCTTTTTTTCCCTTTATCTAATGCTTGTGGTCTTTCATCATCTCCAAAAGACATATCATGAGCCTCTTTATTTTCCTTTTTCTTTTTTACTTGTTGTTGCAAATATTTTCCAATCATAGCATGCACATCAAATGGTACTTTTTTTAAAGAAGCAATATTACCCTTAACACCACCAAGATGTTCTTTCATTCTAAAAATTCCTCCCCTTTTAAATATTATACCGCAAAATATACAGTTATATTGGACATTACCATCAGATGCTTGAGAGGAAGAAAAATAATTCTATGCTGGATCGGTCTTACCACAAGTAGAAGATGATTCCATATTTTCCATTATGATTTAACCTAAAAAGTATAAAAAAATAATTGGGTATACTATTGTCAAGGCAAAAGTATACAACTTAAATAATTCTCATTCATCAATTGTAATAAAAAAGACCAACAACAGCATAAAGGATTAAAAAAGACCAATATATGTTACTTATAAAACTTTGTTCCATAGATTTACTACATAATTGGGTTGGTACTGTATATTTGTTATAATTCTTATACTTGAAATTGTAATTTTAATCAAATTCTAAAATTACAAAATCCGTTTTGAGTATACACCAACTATTAATTTCCTTAACCAACAAAAATATACCCTAAGTTTTAGTTATTAGTTACACCAAAAATATGTAGCATACAAGATTTGAGGTATACTCTGACTCTTCAAGTAATAGAAATTCTTCAGATGGTGTTCAATATTTATGTGGATTTAACAAGTGTTTTAGAATTTTTTAAAGTAACAAAAACCCTGGAAGTAGGTTTTATGATATACTTTTTTTCTCTCTTTAAACCATAAGGCTAATATGAAAAGTACTTGTTTGTAATATGAGAAACTAAAGTATACTTGGTGATAGGGAAGTGGTAAATGAAATTGAGTTGATTAGCAACAGAAGATAGAGAAGATGGAATTAAGATATGAAAGAATGTAAAAATTGTATTTTGTAGTTGTAATGCTTAATAAAATCATTTGGTGTGATTTAATGTCTTAGCTTCTAACTGAATTTTTGAAAATTGCATTTGAAATTTTTCTATTTCAAAATTTTACAATAATACTATTTTTTGAGTGAACTAATAATAATACTAGCAATTCTTGAGATAATCTTTCTTCAAATTCAACGTAGAATACATTATAAACAAGTACAGAGCCAATAAAACAAAGAAGTGAAAGAACTGCTCATTATTATGCATCAACCTTTGTTCGCATCCTATTACATCAAGAGACAATCGATGATGTTTTAAAATAAGATTCACCTAATAGATTCAGAGAACAATAGAGAAGAAGTTAAAAAGTAGTAAGTGAGAACAAAGCCTTAATTATGGCCTAATAGTTCATAATCCATAACTACTATTCATTCATTAGACTTACTCCTACCACATTTGCCGAAGCAGTAACAATTCATATTATCAGTTTATATAATCTATTCCAGAGAACAACAAAGAAGAAGCTAAAATGAGTCCTAACCAATAGAGTCCCAATCAATCACCACCACCACTTGATCTTCTATCCTATTCCCACCCAATTTGAACATATAATGAATAATAGATCAAATCCAAGAACAACAAGAAATAAGAATCAATTTAAAAAAAGAAAAAGTTAAGCTGAAACCATCGCAAACCATACATATACACAGAAAGCAACAGCAGAATGGTGATCATACCAGAAACAAAATAAGAGCTGAAACAAATCAAGTGACTATAACAGAAACAAACCAAGAGTAGAAACACAACAAAATAGTACTCACTTATAGAAAAGCTTTCACTGATTCAAGTCTTGGAGGAAAGCGGCCCGAAATAGTATATCAATAAATTCAATACTTCTCAATAAATTCAATACTTCAACGGGTATAAATAACACAACTATCAAAATTTGAAATGAAATAGAGTTCTAAGTGTTACAGAAAACTAATTAATCAAGAAGTATAAATCATAATGAAAGCTCAAGATTCGACTGCCTTATCCTAATCTCCTTATCCACATAACAAATTGGAATTCATAAACCTCGAGTCTGCTAGATTTTGAAAATTGGAATTGATCATGTCTTATGCTATATAGTATTTACTCTCTTCTTCTTTTGCTCTGACTTCTCGCTTCAAACTTACACCCATACCTCTGCTTTTTCTTCTTTGGTAAAATTGTTTCCTGCGCGTGCCTCATCTTCTTATCTTGAAATAAATCAACAAAGACCCCTCAAAATATTAATGTTTACAAGTAATATAATTACACCTTGGTCTTATCATTAACCAAGGTAGAGGTGAACTCTAACAACAAGCAAGAAGACGCAAATGAGAGCAAAGTACAGGATTGCGTAGACCAAAACCGAAGCGTCACTAGTCTGAAAGTTGCCAAAATCGATACACCGGTTACGACCTAGCAATTGGAACAAGAGCCCAGGAGTCAACAACACAAACAGAACCACTGCAACAAACTGGACCCCAATCAAACATTTTTGTTTCAACTTTGCTCTTCTTATTATCTGTTTCTACTCCAGAGCTTGCGGAAGAGAAACACAGTAAGAAGATAGCCATAATACCTGAGATGATGACTTAAATGGGGATTGGGAAGTAAGCGAACAAAAGTTACTTGTGAGAGGAGCTTAATTTTTTCTTCCATAGAGGCGGTTAGAGACGGGAAAGACAAGATCGAAGAGAAGGCGGTGGAGAGGAGGAGAAGCCTAGAAGATTCGATGAAATGAACAATAAAAAATATATGCAATTTTGTACATAACTGGTTGGACCGATTATACAAAAAATCGTTCGGTTCACTAATAAACCGGTCGGTTTTAATATATAGAAGTTATTAGGTGAAACCGAACTGGACCAATAATCGGTTCAAACTTTTTTCGATTTGATTGGTCGATCCAATCTGATTTTTAAAACCTTGATTGTTACGTTTCTTATGCATGGAAACTAGTAATCTCATATTAAATTTATTATATAAAAGAACAAATTGCTTCTTTTATTTATTAAAAAATTAAAATTTAACAGAACATAATAAAAATAAAAACAACATAATCCAATCAAAAGATCTCTTCCGATTATACACAGCAAGGCCTTTAATTACCTGGATACGTTTATTGGATTTATTTTCTTCTTAATAAGGTTGGGGTCAAGTCCAAAGGTAACTTTTGGATTGTACCTAAGTCCTAACATTTCTTTTTAGCTTTAGCTTTAGTCACGGAATATTAATTTGTAGGTTTTTTCTAAAAAAGTGATAAAGGTAACGCATTAAGTAAGTCAGCCCAAAACAAAGAAAGCGGAGAAATTTGAAAAGAAAATGAACGATTTCGAAGCGAGAGCCGAGAAGAGAATCTTTCACGTGACTCGCATGAAAGTGTGCTGCCACGATCTAAACAAACACGTTACCGTATCGACTGGCATTTATGCACAAAGATCTTGTCCTTCGATTCAACTGAGCATAAGAGATTTTTTAATTTCAGTTTCCTGAATGAACAAGCCTAACACGATGTTAATATTTTTTTTTCAATTAACGAGAGAGATTATCTTTTCTTATTAAAGAATTTTAAATTTAATTTAAAAATAGATTGTTATTTTAATTTATAAGAATTTATTAATTTACAAAAATTTATAGATTAATTCATCTTTTAACAATAAGAATTATTAAAATAAATCGAACTAAAAATTAATTTATTTTAATTTATAAGAATTTTTTAATTTATAAAAATTGTTCGATTAATTTAGTTTTTAACAACAATAATTATAAAAGTAAATTGAATTACAATGTTAAAAACTAAACCGAAAAGTTAGAAAATTTTAGATTTTTATGATTGATTTGATTTTTTAATAAATATGTTTTTTTGGGTTTTTTTTTCATAAGTTCGACAAGTGAACAAATGCATATTTATCCAATTACAGTTAATAATTATCCTTAGAATTCAACCTTATCTTCTAAATCTTTGGTGTAAACTATTTTGTGAAAAGAGTTGGTAAAACTACACAATTTTTAAAACTAGTTTTGGGAAAAACTCATCTTAATTATTTGAAAATGGATTGGAAATTAACTCATTTTTGGAGAGACTAAATATGTTTATATTTTATTTGAAAATATAAATTAAAACAAACTTAAAAGCCACAAGTGAAACCAAAATATATAGTACTTAAATTCCAACTACAAATGGTCTAAAAAAGTCAAAGATACAGCAAACAAGAAAACGTACGTTGGAGATAGATTACAAATAAAAAATGCTTCGACTTCCTCTCAAAAATTTTGTGAGCTTAACAAGAATAAAGTACAACTTAAACTTTTGTCATATTATGATAATTTTATAAACAAGCTTCTTTTTAACGCTATATATTATTTATTTATTCGAATTCTGATAGGAGGAAATTGTATAATTTAATATTTTAAGGACCGAGGACCCAGGGCAGGGGCCAGGAGATCGACTTTCTTGCAACTATCATCCAATAACAATCATTGGCGTAACCATCACTATGCTTCTCCTACGACATTTCGCAATGCCAACCTATTACTTCGGCTCATCAATGCAAACAGATGAGTGCAAATACATGTTCGTAACTCGCAAGTAAACTGTAAACCCTTAAAGAGAACCTTTACTAACCCCCTCAGAAATTATATTAAATTCAAATGTCAAACATCAAATAAACAAGCAAACCATATAAATTAGATTCCAAAGACAGATCAGTACAACTACAACTTCACCCTTTTCAGATAATCTTCGCACTTATTGAGCTCCATTCATTTTCTCATCTTCTTTTGTTTTACTTTCCGGTCCTCATCAACGTTGTTACCTCGCCGCCTCAGTCCCTAATGTAAATCTCTTCCGCCATCAGTCCTGCACTTCTTGGAGAACAGTGCATGTCGTCTCTGGCTGGACACTTTTGTTTATTAATTCAAGCTGCGGCTGCTTGGGTCGCGGGGATTTTCATGGTAGTTACGTTTGTGCACATGTGTGCGTGTTCGTTTAATGAACTCCTCGTGGTTCGATCTGATCGAGATTCTACCCCAACGGCTTGGTAGTAGGCTACAGTAGTTTGAGGATTCTTGTTATAGTTCGGAAGTGGCAGCCTAGGATTTGGTTACAAGTTTGTCGTGTTCTTTTTCCTTTTTAAGCATAGTTATTTTTAGTTAGTGAAGTCTGCTTCTCCAAGGATTCGGAAAAATCTTAGTTTACTAATATTGTGATACGTGACGTGAAGTTACATTAAAACTACGTAAAGAGGAGAAGTGTTTTTATTTCTTGATTGCACCGCATATGGCGGCAGCTTTGGCGGGAGATGATCTGGCGAGATCAGTGAGCAACCGAAGCAGCTTTGCATCGGTCAGTCGCCGGAGCTGGACATCTAATAGCTTCCGGGATGTATGGATGGCGCAGCCGGATGTCTTTAACAGGAGTGAGAGGCGGGGCGAGGACGAGGACGAGCTCCGGTGGGCGGCGATTGAGCGGTTACCAACATACGACCGCATGAGGAAAGGGGTGTTAATGAGAGTGTTGGATAATGGAAAAGTTGTACAAAATGAGATTGATGTGAGAAACCTTGGAACGCAAGACAGAAAGCACTTGATTGAGAGTATATTGAAAGTTGCTGAAGAGGATAATGAGAAGTTTCTTAGGAGAGTAAGAGACAGAACTGATAGGTCAGTTTCAGTAAATGCTTCTTCATTAGCTTTCTATCTTTCTTTCCTGACAAGTTTGCTTAATTTTCTTCATGTTTGTTTCTTGTTCAATTTATTTGATTATGACCTACCAAAGGAAGTCTTCTATGTAGGGTTGGGATTGAGACTCCTAAGATTGAAGTGCGGTATGAGCATCTATCGGTGGAGGGAAAAGTGTACTTTGGGAGCAGAGCTCTTCCTACTCTTCTTAATGCTACTTTAAACACATTTGAGGTCTTTCAATCTTCTTCTTGGTTTTTCTGATGACGAACTTTTATTTTATACATATATATATATATATATATATATTGAGAACTTAAAGATTAGTTATTTAATGAATGAAGTTGAAACTTGGATGTTATGGCAGAATGTTCTCGGACTGATTCGTCTTGTTCCATCCAAAAAGAGAAAAATCCAAATTCTTCAAGATGTCAGCGGAATTGTCAAACCATCGAGGTATCCTTACTAAATCGTCACAACCACTTCATTCCAACGGTTATTATAGTTAGCAATTTTTTTTTCATCAAAGTGATTCTTGCAAGCATTCTTGTTTTATGTTCTTTTTTTTTTGGGATCAATTTTATGCCTATTTCTTGTCTATTAAAATTATATTCATTGTCTGCCAATATGTGATTATTTTTCAGGATGACTTTACTTCTTGGTCCTCCTGGAGCTGGGAAAACAACACTCCTGCAAGCTCTGGCAGGAAAACTCGATCTTAGCTTGAAAGTATATTTTCTGCTTCTTGAAATTTTGTTTGCTGCTGGCCCATTTTGTATACCAGTTAAGCTGACTTAGTAGTTTCTGAATGACATTGTGAACAGGCTACTGGCAGAATCACCTATTGTGGTCATGAATTTACTGAATTTGTTCCTCAGAGGACTTGTGCTTATATTAGCCAACATGACCTTCACTTCGGAGAAATGACAGTCAGAGAGACATTGGACTTCTCTGGACGCTGCTTAGGAGTGGGCTCACGATACGAATTGCTAGCAGAACTCTCGAGACGAGAGAAAGAAGCAGGACTTAAACCAGACCCTGAGATTGATGCATTCATGAAAGCAGCGGCAATGGCAGGCCAACAAACCAATTTGGTTACTGATTATGTCCTCAAGGTTTATTACATGCATTTCAAATAGTATGGTATATCTTGTTTATTTTTCTTAAATACTCTTTTCACACATTAAAGAAGTAAACCTGTAGACTAACTGAAGAGTCTTCAACAGATACTGGGGTTGGATATTTGTGCAGATATTACGGTTGGGAATGAGATGATAAGAGGTATATCTGGAGGACAAAAAAAACGTCTGACTACAGGTATTCTTCTTTGACTAAGGTCAAGCACTTGGCCAAAAGGCTGGTCCTAACCCGAAGTCAACCAGTAAAGTTCAGTTTGACCGGAATGGAAATCATATATGATTTATTTGTCTGGTTTTCATTTTCTTGATGCATAATTAAAATGCTGTCTGAAATGGATGCAGGGGAGATGCTGGTAGGACCAGCAAAGGTTCTTTTAATGGATGAAATATCAACAGGGTTGGACAGTTCAACTACATTTCAGATATGCAAGTTCATGAGGCAAATGGTTCATATTATGGATGTGACAATGATTATTTCTCTTCTACAGCCAGCACCGGAGACATTTGATCTTTTTGATGACATTATCCTACTATCAGAAGGTCAGATTGTTTATCAAGGTCCTCGTGATCATATCCTAGAATTCTTTGAATACATGGGTTTCAAATGCCCGGAAAGAAAAGGTGTGGCTGACTTCCTGCAAGAAGTAACTTCCAAGAAAGACCAAGAACAGTATTGGTACAAGAAGGAAGAACCTTATAGATTTCTTTCAGTTCCCGAATTCGTGCAAGGCTTCGGCTCATTTCATATAGGCCAAGAGCTCGCATCAGATTTGAGCAATCCTTATGATAAATCAAGAACTCATCCGGCTGCATTAGTGACAAGCAAGTATGGGATTTCAAATTGGGAACTTTTCAAGGCATGTTTCTCAAGGGAGTGGTTGCTGATGAAACGAAATTCTTTTGTTTATATATTCAAGACGTCCCAGATAACAATCATGTCAATATTTGCCTTCACCGTGTTTCTAAGGACAGAAATGAAAGTTGGGACAGTGCAAGATGGACAAAAGTTCTTTGGAGCATTGTTTTTCAGTCTAATTAATGTGATGTTTAATGGGATGGCAGAACTTGCAATGACAGTATTCAGTCTACCTGTGTTTTATAAGCAAAGGGACTTCTTGTTTTATCCTCCATGGGCTTATGGATTGCCAATCTGGTTGCTTAGAATACCATTATCGTTTGTGGAATCACTGATATGGATTGTCTTAACCTATTACACTATCGGTTTTGCACCATCTATTAGCAGGTGAATTGAGTTCAAAATTTTCATCTTACTGATGTTGTAGTAGTATCTTCACTCAACACATCTTCCTTTGCTTCCTCAGGCTTGTCAGACAGTTTGTGGCGTTTTTTGGTATACACCAAATGGCTCTATCCCTTTTTCGTTTCATTGCTGCCGTTGGAAGAACACAAGTTGTCGCAAACACACTTGGAACTTTCGCCTTGCTTATAGTTTTTACTCTTGGAGGATTTGTAATAGCCAAGAGTAAGCAGTTGATTCATTGCCTTGTCTTTTTTTTCTTTTTTTTTGGCTACATCAAAGAGCATTGATACATGTTCACATTGGTAGTTACAGAAGAGAATCAGCCTCCACTATTTGTCAATATCTGGTTATAAATTAAGCATCTTCTTGCTCTGCTTCAGATGACATTAAGTCTTGGATGCTATGGGGCTATTATATGTCTCCAATGATGTACGGACAAAATGCCATTGTCATGAATGAATTTCTGGACAAAAGATGGAGTGCAGTAAGTACCGTTTATAGATTGTCTTCAACTCATCTTAATTCTGCTTTGGTTTCTTTGTCCTAACTGTTCTGTAATGCACAGCCTAATCCAGATCCTAGGATTGATGCACCTACTGTTGGAAAAGTCCTGTTGAAATCGAGAGGCTTCTTTACTGATGATTATTGGTTTTGGATTTGTGTTGGAGCACTTTTTGGTTTTTCTCTTCTATTCAACATATTATTCATTGCAGCCTTAACTTACTTGAATCGTAAGTTATTTCACCTCCTGTCTCCTCGTCTTTGGAACAGACGTTGAATGGGATACCTGACATCAAAATTTCCTGTGTTTATATTTTACTTGCAGCTTTTTCCGATTCAAAACTTGTCATTGCCGATGATGATGACAAGAAGAAGAAGCAGAAATCAAGTTCTGCACTATATGGAACAGAAGGTTTAAGCCAATGCCACCACTTCCTTGCATGCAAATTCTAACACCCTTTTCAGCCAACATTAGAACTCTTCATTCATGAATGAAATTGTTTCCCCTGTATATTACAAACAATTATAGAATCGAACCCATTGTTCATGTGCTTGAAAGTTTAAAGATGTCCGCTGAAATCATCTTCTGAATGTCTTAAAAATTTTGTGAACAATTACAGGGGTTGGCATGGAAGTGAGGAATTCCTCGGAAAACGCTGGACCAAATAACGAACCAAAAAGAGGCATGGTTTTGCCCTTCCAACCACTTTCACTTGCTTTCAACCATGTCAACTATTACGTGGATATGCCAACCGTAAGTCATCAGGAACTTTGAACTTTAAATTAATAAAAGGACCATATTGAAGAAGATGTGCTTCTTCTAGACATGCTATTGAAATGAGCATCTGGTTTCCCGCAATAGGAAATGAAGAATCGAGGAGTAGAAGAAAATCGCCTTCAACTGCTACGGGACGTTAGTGGCGCTTTTAGACCTGGTATATTGACAGCTCTGGTGGGTGTAAGTGGTGCAGGGAAGACTACGTTAATGGATGTATTGGCTGGAAGGAAAACAGAAGGCTATATTGAAGGAACTATAAGTATATCTGGTTATCCAAAGAAGCAAGAAACATTTGCTCGTGTCAGTGGTTACTGTGAACAGAATGACATTCATTCACCACATGTTACTGTTTATGAATCCATTTTGTTCTCAGCCTGGCTCCGTCTTGCCAAAGATGTTAACACAAAAACTCGAAAGGTGTGTTAGCTTCGTTAGAATTATGAACATTAATAAGTTTGTGAAAGTTGCGATATTGTTTCACGTTTTATGCTTTCTACTTCACTTAGCTGCCGCTGCTGCTGGACTTATCCTCCGATGAGCTCCTTGTGGTTTACTATGACACTAAATTTTCTGTTTCCATGTGTTCTGCAGATGTTTGTTGAAGAAGTGATGGAGTTGGTTGAACTAAATCCCATTAGAGATGCATTGGTTGGACTTCCAGGATTGAATGGTCTATCAACAGAACAACGGAAGAGGCTAACGATAGCTGTAGAGCTGGTTGCCAACCCTTCAATTATCTTCATGGATGAACCGACTTCGGGACTTGATGCCAGATCTGCTGCCATTGTTATGCGTACTGTAAGAAATACTGTAGATACAGGGAGGACAGTTGTGTGCACAATTCATCAGCCTAGCATAGACATCTTTGAAGCTTTTGATGAGGTCTGTGTTGGCATTTGTATTTGTTTATATCTGTATTCAGTTTGAATCTGTTCAATTTTATATCTTGGCTGTTTCAGCTATTGCTCATGAAAAGAGGTGGTCAAGTAATTTATGCTGGACCTCTTGGACGCCATTCGCACAACCTTGTAGAATATTTTGAGGTAAACATTTCTTTCTTTACTATTTTTGTCTCCAATTCACCAAATACTGATTAGCTATAATTCATCATTAATCTTGAGATCAAGCGACTTGATGTTACTACTACTGATGGAAATTGCATGCAATTGTGTTATTTCAACGCAGGCCATCCCAGGGGTTCCTAAGATCAGGGATGGAATCAACCCTGCAACATGGATGCTTGATGTCAGCTCTCCTGCAATGGAGTCCCAGCTAGATGTGGATTTTGCAGAAATTTATGCCAACTCTTCCCTCTATAAGTAAAAGTTCTTTACCTTAATTATACATTGAAGAGCTTAGTTTTCAGTTCTTCCACTCATTTTCCACATTATACAGGAGGAATCAGGAACTTATCAAGGAACTTAGCACCCCAACACCAGGGTCTAATGATCTATACTTCCAAACCAAGTATTCACAACCTTATATTACACAAATCAAAGCTTGTTTCTGGAAACAGCGTCAGTCCTATTGGAGAAATCCCGAGTATAATGCCATTCGTTTCTTCCTGACCACATTTATCGGGTTTCTTTTTGGTCTGATTTTCTGGAACAAAGGACTGAAGCTGTAAGTCTTCTGATCTTCTCTTATCAAAGTCTATCATCGTAGACAACTTCACTCTAATAAAAATCCTGCACGCAGATCAAAACAACAGGACGTGATGAATATTTTGGGAGCCATGTACTCTGTTATACTTTTCGTTGGTGCAACCAATGCGGCCTCAGTTCAGCCTGTAGTTGCTATTGAAAGAACAGTTTTCTATCGTGAAAAAGCAGCTGGAATGTATTCCTCGCTGGTCTTTGCATTTGCTCAGGTAAATATGGTAGTCATCCCTTGAGAAGTTTCTCCTATCCCTTCTGGATAGGAAGTCATTAAGGACCTGCTAATGATTTTACATCTTCCCATCTAAAGGAAATTCCTGAAAGATCTGTCTCTGATTAATTCAAATTGATTTCAATAATATGAAGAAATTGATACGACATTGGCATGCACAAGTTCATAGTTCTGAGGAACTGTTTTTATCTTTGAAGGTGGCGATAGAGGCAATTTATGTGGCAGTCCAAACTATCGTTTACGCCCTTCTGCTTTTCTCTATGATGAAATTTGAGTGGAAGCTTGTAAAATTCGTCTGGTTTTACTACATCATATATTCAAGCTTCGTTTACTTCACATTGTATGGGATGATGACCGTGGCCCTGACTCCAGGGCATCAAATTGCGGCCATTGTTATGTCCTTTTTCTTTTCCTTATGGAACTTGTTCTCTGGCTTTCTCATTCCCAGGATGGTACGTAACGTTAAATTTCGAATTATTTTTCTCTTATCTTGATAACATTTGGTTGTTGATTGCAGCAAATTCCTGTTTGGTGGAGGTGGTACTACTGGGCTAACCCGGTGTCTTGGACAATCTATGGTCTTGTGGCATCTCAAATAGGTGATAAAAGTAGTCCTGTGGTGATACCTGGAGCTGGTACAGTGCCAGTGAATGTGTTCATCAAGGAAACTTTGGGTTTCGATTATGACTTTCTGCCTGCGGTTGCCATCGCCCATATTGGATGGGTTTTGATCTTCTTCTTTGTGTTTGGTTACTGTATCAAGTACCTTAATTTCCAAAGAAGATAAACACAAGTGGAACTTAATATCTGTCCTATACATAAAGAAAAGTTGGGAAAAAGTCAAGTATACGTACAACACCCGTGTTTCATCTTTTTTTAGGCTTTTGGATACCACAGCTAGGATTCTTTGATCGGGTGTCCTAAAGGCAGCCATTAAAAACAGTGGAAAAGCCACAGGTTCATTTGTTTTGTTGCTGATAAACAAATTTCAGACTAAACTACAAATATTTGTTGACTTGTAATTTCTTTACACTCTACGAATTATAAACGAGCATCAAAACACTGTTGTTCCATCTCCAGTTCTACGATAATATTGTAGCTAAAGAGGCAGTCATTGTAACAACACTTGTGGTTTAGGAGTTAGGACAGGACAGGACAGGATTGACTTTTATTGTAAACCTGTTAAAAGTGTTTTTGCTCTTACGAGTTGTATCATAGTTGCTTTGAGCTACTACCTTGGCTCTTAATTGACTTTTTGAGTTATGTGTTTGCTTGTTTAGAGGTTGTTATTCTTGTATGATTGAGTTTGCTTCGGAGTAATCTTGGGTAATGAATAAATCACAGAATGAAATCAGAATCAGAGGTTCCATTTAAAATAGGAAAACTACATCCATGCACGTTTAAAATAATAACACAATCATCTGGAAAAAAATAAAAACAAACAAACTGAATGCTTCAAATACATGTACAACGCAAACTAAAGTGTAAAATCAAATGCTGACAGCGCTAGTTTCGGAAGTGGAGCGAGGCAACTGGTGTAGAACACTAGTTGGAGACGAGTTGGAAGCGGAAGATCTTAGTGCCTCCGCAAGAGGTCCTCCCATGGAAGCCACTTGGTGGTTACTCCAGGCAGCTCCCCAGTTCAGATGTGGCTGCTCCCTTTCACTGCCTCCGGTGGAACCTGCCTCCTCTCCGTTGCCAGTGGATAGTTTCAGCGACACATCCGACGATGAGTTTCCAGGCATTGAAATTGACAAGCAAGTGGCAGAGTTCATCGGACTAGCGTTACTTCCAGCATTTTCAGGTTCTTGAACGGATCGTGGCCAGTCGTCGAAAAAATGCCTCAAAATGTGGCCATCTGGTTTCTTACCAACCTCATTTTGGGGTCCAAAGAGACCCTTTGTTTCAGTTCTGGAATCTGAGGAACTGTACAAAAAACAGTATATGGTATTTCAGAAAAGATTATTTAACCCAACAAGGAAACATACGAAATGTTGTTGATGAAATTGCATAAGCAAAAGAAAAGCATATCCAAAAGCTGTGCTTAATTAGGGTTAGTTTGTGCAGAGCCAGAGTCTCTAAACTAGATTTCAGATATACTCGACAGTCTTTCATGGGTCCTACTCCCCTACCCCGGACTAATTGCCTGGTTGAATTCTAGTACAGAAGCGAAGCTTGTGCTCTATACCAAATTTTACATTTGTGGCTGTACTCATACAAGATTGACTTCAAAGAAAAGGAAAGGAAAGATACTCACCGAACTGACTTAATAATGTAAATTAGGTGAAAGGAGGAAGCTAACTTTCACCTGTGATCAAGGTGGTGAAGAAGATCAACAGAAGGCGATTTCGCTGAAAAAGAAAAAGTAGTCCCACTAACACCCCCTACGACAGATGGTGCACTAATAGGAGTGGTGATGGTGCTGAAAGCAGCAACACCACATCCACCACCGAGTCCATCACCGCCGCCCGCGTTGGAAGAGATGGTGGCGGTGTTGGTGGGGATTTCCACAGGCTTTCTTGAACGGTTGCGGCCACGATGCACGTGGCGCTCGCAATATTTCTGGCCGGCCACCACGTCCCTCGAGCACCTCCATTTCTTTCCATCTGTTCTCCGGCACCGTCCTGGCTCTGGATCCATTGCCAGTCTTCCCCAGTAACCTATTTGCCACAATTTCAGTTTTATTTCAAACTCAACTAAGTTATCATAAACAGGATTTTTCCTATCATATATGACCTATAACAACTAGTTAAACAGAAAAAATCTGAAATCAATGGTTTTAGACATTCTTTTAGGTGTTTCTTTGACCAAATATTCAAGGCAACTGTACTGTTAAGAAAATATGCAGAATAAAGTATTGATAGTACAACACGCAAACACAAAAACATGCATTTTAATTATACGAGGTCATGATTTCCAACAAGAACAAGAACTGGCCAACCCAGGCACGCATTTCCCAAAAGAAAAATCTTTTCTTTAAGTATAGAAAAAGAAACAATCTTTAAACCTTGCAAAACCTGAACCAATGAACAAACGATGAGAGTATGAGTACTTACAGGCCGGTTGATAATGAGAGAAATGTTGAAGAGGATGGTGCAAGATATATGAAGCAGAGTGAAGAAGACTCTTCTTAATTGGCTGCAGAAGTTCAGAAGGAATAGCTGCACCAGCCAGCATATATCTGTAGATCAGAGCCTGCAACTCTAGTTCTTGCCACTGAGATAAGCTAAAGTGACTTCCCATTCCTAATAAACAGAAAAACAACAAAGAGCAACATTAAAACCCTAACAAAGAGTGAAAGTGAGTATGAAGCAAGATGAAGGGAATAAATTAAGGCCGTCAAGAAAGAGACGTTGAGTAGCAGGAAGTATTCATTGTTAGTTTGAGAAAAGAGAAGTGTGCAAGAAAAGGTAAAGACAGAAACCTTTACTTGGAAATCCGATGTTGGTAGCTGTGGTTGTGTCTGCAGATATTGCTGACAGGTTACTGAATTTGCTGTTTGGTTCAGGTGCGAACAAAGGAAGAGCAGAAGATGCTGATTGTGGTTGCTGATGATGTTGTTGTTGGTGGTGGTGTGGTTGATGGCAATCAAGGAGTTTTGGCATCTTTGAAGAAGGATGTTGCTCTGACTGATGCTGGTTTCTCCATTGCTTCAGATGCAAGTCCATAGAGAGAGAGAGAGAGAGAGTACTGGGTTTGGTCGCTTACTTGCTTTTGGTTCGGTGGGCCTTTAATAGGCTTTGTTTGGCGTGTTGGGTAATATGTGAAGAGAAAGTTTGCATAAGCTTTTTGCAGGGACTTCTGTAGGTTCTTTTATAACTTTGGCAGATACCGAACAAGAAGTGATCGGTAGAAAGAGAGTGTGTTTATGGCCAGTGGAGAAGCCTCAGGGGCACTCGAGAAAAAGACAAATCAGACAAAGACAGTCGATGGTAAAATTGTATGCGACAAACAAATAATATATATATAACTTACACAGATAGAGATACACACAAAGAGGGAGCTAGGCTATAACCTGCAGTCTATTATTATGTCTCTCTCTACAATACTTTTGCCTTGGAAATCGCAAGTATCGTTTTTACTTTTGAGATGAACAGCTAGCTCTATATCATGTGATACAAAGAGAAGTCTGAACATATCCTTTTGCTAACCTTTAACTTTCCATTGACATCTGTAAATATTTACACAGAGAATGAGGAGAGACTAAAGCCGACAAAAAATGCAGCCGAGCTCAGAAGGCATTTGTAGTTCATGTCTCAACCTTTTACACTCTCTTCTCCTTGCCCCGTGAACAAGTGTATGTATGTCTTTAGCATCTAGTTTTGTCGCCTGCACATCTTCGAATTTTGCTTTTGTTTAGCAGACGTATACGATGACTAACTTTGCTTTAGATTGATCAACAATACTTAAAAGCTCCAAAGTCCTAGCAATTTGATTAATCAAATCGTGTTCTACAAAATAACCTTTGTTTCGTAATCGTATCTAGTAAGTCCTGACATTTAACAGTAAAAATATGACAATTGTCAGTGGTACTAGAAGCTATGCCCAACAGGAACGGAAATGTCCCTGTGAATTCCTTCCTTGCAAAATTATTAAGACAAGTACAATAAGACGATAATGACACAAATGTCTTGTTTGTACTATTTGACACAGCACAGAAACACCTAATCGTTTCTAAAGACTAAATAAAACAAATAACCCTTCCTTTTACCTCAAAGAACAAAATAAATACAATAAATTTATTTATAATTTAAAGATTAATCTCAGCTATTTAGCCCACGAGCCCATTATAATTGTAGAAAGCCTTTAACGGGGAGTGGTCCAAGCCCGAGCCGGAACTAAACTAAAGGTGTGAGCCGTGACGGCTCTGTCAAGCCGAATTATACAAAAGCTTCCTTGACATATTTACCCTTATTAACTTCCAATATTTTTGCCCAAGCTAAGTCTTTTTGTCCCTATTCCAAACTTTTCTCACATGGCTTCCTGCCTCCTATTAGTTTTGTTTGTACTTTCCGAGATATTCTCCAACTTACTAATAGCTTCGCTTTCACTCTTTCTTTGTTTAGCTCTTCAACATTAACTTCTGGATTGAGTCGTTTCACATGTCTTAACTCAGCTCAAGATGGTCTATTGTCTTCCTAACCTTGTCCCTTCACAGTTCACAGGCTCCGAACCATGATCAAAAGCTGGAAAAGAATAACTGAGGAAAAAGACAATAAGTTTGATTTAATGGCTTTTTTATATATAAAAAAGGAAGCTTTTGCAATAGATTATAAAATGAGTCAAGAGAAACAGGTAACATATTCTCTAGAAAGATAGAGTGACACCCAAAGGGTGTAAAATCAAGATAAGTGACTCTAATACCAAATTGGATGGCATAGTTAGCTAGCTAATCAATGTATGTGTTATTCTCTCGAGATATTATGTCAATGGCCTCGTTTGGTGAAGCGTCATTCAGCAATTTTTTTAGCTGTTTTGACGATTTCAACTGTTTGAGAATGTTGACCAATAGCTGATTGTTTATAAATCATACATAGTAGCGTTTACTCCAACCAGCTGAAGTATTAAACCTACAATTACCATTTAACCCTTTTAGAGATTAATAATTATCATTTTATTTTTACATATTTTTGTATGTAACGAAAAATAATAAAATTTATTGTTGAAATATGATTATATGAACACAGACGCATCTTGTAACTTGTCATATAAATAGTTGTAGACAGTAATAGGTTAGAAATAAAATGTTAACTTTAATTGAAAATGAAAAAAAGATCTACATAAGTTTTTCATGAATGATGAAATAATACAAGTAAAGATAACTTGTCTAAATAACTTAAAATTAAGGTTCTATAAAAATCAGAACAAAGAGATTATTATTATTATTATTATTATTATTATTATTATTATTATTATTATTATTATTTCTATGTTTTTTATAGTTATAAATTTAATTTTTGTAAAATTAAATATCTAAAATCTAAATTCTTATAAAAATATTTAATGAAATACTAAGATATATAATATTCATACCCTTATAATTTTTTAAAGTCATGTCCTCATAAGTTATTTTACACATAAACAGTTAATACTAAATAACTCATTTTACCAAATATCTCTAACAAACAGCTAATGCAATCTGCTGGTCAAATCAGCTAATATAATCAGCTATCAGCTACCAGCTAATGCAATCAGCTGATTGCCAAACAGGGCCAAAGTTGATAAAGGGCAGGGGATAGGTAAAATCTCATCCCCAAACCACTACCACCGCTGCCCTATTTCTTGAAATTTTTTTTCCTTTTTACTGTTTTCGCCCTCTTGCTTCATCCTTCTACAACAAACCACCACCACTGTCTGTCTTGCTTGTTGATTTTTTTCTTTTTTACGATCTTCGCCATTTTGCTTCATGTTTCTACTACAAACCACCAGCACCGTCGTCCTCCTCCGCAACTTCAACTATCAGTGGCTTGCACCTCAGCGATTACTAATATATTTCTCAATCCATAATTAATATACTAACATAACTAACCCTTATTATTAAGTTAAACAAATTTCACATCATCTCAACATTCAATTAAACTTTAAATAAAAACACGTTTGAAAATAAACTTCATATTAAGCTTTATTTGGCTTTTTCACAAAACTAAAATTAGTAATGGGTACTAATTTTTCCTACTTCCCATTTGGAAGGATCAAGATTAGAGTTGGTAATAGTTTAAACTGCTCAAAACCTCCTATTGGTCCAGCCTAAATTACGATGGAGATTCGAATTCGAACTGTTAGCTTGAAGTTGAACCCCACTTTTCCACTAACATGGTGCCAGTGCTCTGTTTTTATATTTGCCCCCATTATTAGATTTTCTAAAAAGTCCAACAATTAACGAGAGTGGAACAATAACAAAATTTCAACTTCAACTGTTTCAATGGAACCAACATAAATCCGTTCAACAAAAAATTACTTTTTCAATAGAAAACAAAAAAAAGTGAAAAATCCATTATAAAACCATTAAATCCAATGAATATTGATTTGAAATTCATATCAAATGAGCATATATTCTTAACAAAATAGAAGGAAAAACAAAACAAAAATTATATTACACTTTCGTAAAAATAGTTTGTACATCTTCTTTATAATTTCTTCTCTAAAAGTATGTCCTTAAAGAAATTATAATTTCTTCTCTAGTATATGTGATCAGTTTGGGATCTTGCACGTCAAAGTTTGGAGAAAATGCTTTCAAGGAATAGAGAACAAGAACGAGGTTAGGAGTAAACAGAATAATCTACTAAAAAACAGTCGAGCACAATCTGTACACATTACAAATGCAACTGACACGTGTCATCTAAGTATAGAGATCAAATTTCCTGTTTCAATTATAATGTTCCGATCATATTTTATTAAATCTTATTAACATATTTACGTAAACTTTACATAAATATTTAGATAAAATTTAATAAAACAGATTTGAAAAAGAATAACTTGAACAGAAGATTTGACATAAAAAATAATGCTACATTTCAATTTGTAAAAAAGTTTTAACTTGTGTAATATACATTTATGGACCACAAAAAGTTGATGAGAATGTATCTGTTACAGAAAACCTCTAAATAAAAGATTAAGCCCCTTTTCATGCAAATTAAGCCTAGTCACAATTCTAACAGCAGTTCTTCGGAAGGTTCTCTAGATTGTAACCACATTTGCCCCCAAAATCACCATATTCCAAGATCAAATGAAGGAGGATTTTCAAGGTCTGTACTTTTTGGCTTTTCTTTCAAAATTATATCACTCTTTTGTACAGATGCCCCTGACCTGCGTTTGAGAAGTGAGGTAGCTTGTGCCTCCACAGCATCTAGGTCCAGACTCTCAAAAAATTGATCGTCTGAGAACATCTCACAATCAGCATCAGATTTGTTCACTGCGTCCTGATTCAATAATTTTGTTCCTGTTGCATTTAACAGCAAAGAGAATTCGTGGTCCAAGTTAGTTGCAGGGATGGACCCGGATTGACAAGAAGTAAATTTTCGTTTCCTCATATCTGCCTCATCATTTTCATTTTGTAAGCCACCAATCACAGTAATCATTGCTACAGACGACTTTTCTGACTTTAATTGAAAGGATTCTGAAATGAGCTCAGCTGACTGATTTGGATGTTTAGTTTGCGGTGCCCGGAGAGAATATGATGGCTTGACTGATGAACTTCCGGTTTGTTTTAAGTTGCTTGCTGCAGTCCCACAACCAGGGGTAGAGGCAGCAGAACCTAATCTCCCAATTGGTGATTGGCTGAGCAAAGAATGCCTGCAAAAAAGAATTACTAAGAATTGTCAATTCAAATGGTAACACTTGGAAGAAACTCAATATTCTAGAACTAATTACAATGAGTATATGC
>JANZXP010000005.1:39012413-39028427 GCA_027576715.1 Erythroxylum flavicans
GTCACAATTAACTTATGTCTAACGTCCATTTAGCTTAAGTCATATAAATGTCTCACAATTATGTGTTCTAGCCGTATGTATAAGAGACGGGATTTACAACTATTGACTTGAGCAAAAATACTACGTATCATTATTGTAAAAAGCACATAGACATTAAATATCATTGGTTGAGGTCCATGATAGAAGAGCAACAATTAATATTTAACAAGGTTCATACAAATTTGAATGGTACTGATATGCTGGCTAAAATGGTTCTCAAAAACAACCATGAGCTTTGTAGTAAGTTTGTTAGGATGTCTCGCAAGCAAATGATGGAGAATATGTGCTCCTTATATTTGGGTTAAAGGAGAAGATTGTTGAGTGTCCAACCTTATTTTTGAGACTTTTGGTCATCATAAACACCTTTATGGTTCTTGAGAATGACAAATAAGTGAAGACAAGATAAATGAAGCTTTTCTAAGGAGATACATGGCAGTACAACAGTGTAGAACGCTATACCTTTGTGTCTTGACTTACACGGCCTTATGAATCAACCATGTAAGTCTCTAGAAACCTGTGAACAATGAAGACATACACTGTCGTATACACCCTTGTATGAAGAAACATGACCATGTGTGGAAACCGTGTAACTCTCGGTAGTCGTGTATAACTGTGAGTGAGGCAGTGCTGAAGATACCGTGTAAGGGATCGTTTATAGTGCAAAAACTATTTCGTGATATAAAAGAGAAAAATATATAGGTTTTTATGAAGAGTGTAGTCATAATATCCAAAAGTGAGGAAAAACAGAGAGAGGGAAAATATTGTTTTATTCTTATCCTTGGTTGACTGTTTTTAGATTGGTTTGAGTGTTTGTTGATTTTGATATAACTTTGATTTCAATCCAAAAAATTTGTAAGGTAACTTATTATTGTGGGGTAAGAAATTAACTTTTTGTAAATCCTTGTTAAATTTAATGAATTTGCTTGTCAATTTATCCCGTGATTTTTTCCTATATACTGAATGGCTTTCTATGTAAAGATTAGTATTTGTTTCATTGATAAGTTTCTTATTTTTATATTGATTTATTATACAAATTGAAGAGTTACTTTTTTTTCGTTATATTTGGTTGATTTTAAAAAGTTACATGATTGTCTCTCGAGAAAAAGCACTCAATATTTTAAAAAGTTACATGATTGTCTCTCGAGAAAAAGCACTCAATATATAGTTTCGATTTTTTTTTTTTTTGCTTACAAAGGAAATAGAAACATCACTATCTCAATGCTCGGCGATATAAAATTTCTTGCAATTCTTGGTGGATAAATTCCATAGCAGCGCTTGTAGACTTCTAAAGAATATGCAAGCCTGGTCTTAATACTACTGCTAACGAAGCCAGTCTATCGGCACACAGTTTCAGAATTTTGACGACTTTGGAGAGTGACCAATTGTCAAGAAAAGAAATCATCTTTCTATATCATACTTCCGAGTTCTCATGCACCAGCAGTTATTATGACAAAATGAACCAATCAATATGCGAACTGTACACATTCCATGCGGCTATGCACGGACTTCCGGTCTTAAAAGTCAACACTTTTTTTTTCTCTTTTTGGTCATTCCATTTCTATATCTTCTATCAACAGTCTGCATTCTATAAGGAATATCATGACATGAAACGAAGAGCAACCATAAAAAGATCTAGCGTTCTATATCGAATATCATTTATGCAATGTCCGAGGGCTCTCTTTGTTTAGGGATGAGATCTTTTGCACTTATTACCTTTTATTAATTCTGTATTATACGATCTTATTTATATATTTTTCGAAGTCATATAAATCTCATAAATTTGTACGGATAAAATTGTATAAAACAGAATTGATACGTAGCAGTGGATATTGAGAATATGATTTCCCTTCTTTGAGCAAATGCAAATTCCGCGTTTTCCACCAATTTAGAACGCTTTTAAAAAGGGTGTACGTGACGAACAGGTTTCATTAGCCGACATGAAGGCCTTGACGAAATGAGACCGATACACTATCGATTAAATGGGTTACTTGAGAACTTGTGCGGGTTCATTTCGAAGAAAGAATCTGACATTGACATGAAGCCCAACTCTTGTCGTACATCCTCTAGCATTGAGGTGGGCAATTCATGACTGCAAGTGGGTTTGGTTTGTTTACTATTTCCGTTTCTAGGTCACGACCAACAATTAGTTTATTGTCCAGTTCATCGCATTCGAAATTCAAGGATATAAAGACAAACTCACGTCATTTCGTCAATACCTGTACGAGCACAAAACGCATCTAATTTCTAATAAACAACTCAAGCTTTATTTTAATTCACTTTGGTCGGATAGATGCGTGACGGTGTGCCAAGGACAATGAGGCTCTAGTGTCAAACGTAAAAGGTATGGACGAACATTCCTAGCTTGATCCAAAGAGACATGTAGCGACAAGGCCTAATTATTGTTCCCATAACTCAATTGATCAATTGCATTAGACTAAATATGCGTTTTAATCACATAACATATAAGCTTGCTTGCGAAAGGAGAATCTATCCATCCATAGTCCATACCTCTCGGTCTAATTGTTTTGGTCTATAAGAATTCATGAAACTGTCCCCTTCCTACGTGAGGACTTCATGACTAGATGAAGAGAATGCGTACAGCGCATACCAATAATATAGGGCAAGTTTTGGAGCAACCGATAAGATTACTCCTTTGTAACTAAAAAATTATAAGTTCAAATCACGAAAATATTTTTTTATAAAAAATATAAAAGATATTACATATAATTGATGTCTCCCTTAATATATATTGGGATTATTGTTAGTATTGTTATTGTAGGAAACCAGTGTCGAACTTTTTCTTTTTTTTCTATCCTTCGACTTTACACTTACAAATATCAGCTTAAGAGCAACCAAGTTTGTGATGAAAGGAATCTATTGCCATTTGTATGGCTTATCTCTTGCACGATAAATTGCCAACACAAACTTAAATTAATTGATAGATTAATTTTTTAGAGCTTCATTATCCGAACCTATTAAATCCAAATGGAAACAAAACCCCAAAAGAGAAGTACAAGACAAAAGGATGTGCAAATTTGGCTATTATTAAGACGACATCTAAAAAATAAAAAAAGGTATCCAATGTGGAAGCTGCCACGTCGGTGAGTAGAAACAGTGACGTTTTGACCGAAGAGAGGGGCGGACAAAATGACCGACAAGGACTGACACGTGGAAGCAGAACATCCGTAAACACGTGCGGAATCAGCCAACAAGATTGAGCTCAGACGTGGATGCACCCATCGACGGTGCATTTGTAGGTCGTTGTCCTCTCCTGTTTTGTTCTTTTCGATAGAGTTAAAATACCAAAGGTGTTTGATGGTACAGTTGTTGCAACTGTTACGTGGTCGTTTTGTATTTTATTAAGCAAGCTCTGAGGTCCAAGTAGAAGATAAAAATAATCATATCATGTCCCCTCGCCATCTTACTCATGAATTTATTCCGCAATATGGATTAGATAATTGTTGGTCGAGCTACCACATTATTTTTGGAAAACAAAAATCGTCAATAGATCCTAAAATAGTTTTATTGAAAGAACTAGAAAATTCAGGGAACATTATCAGAGATTTATTTTATTTTTCTTTTTCTATGGAATAAAACAAGGACATGAAATGAAAGATAATGTTATTGAGCTACAAATTCGCTGCTTTTTATCATACTATTTATAACACCTGATATTATAAATAATTAATGCCAATTGACAAGTCTATTTATAAGTTGTAGATAGTTAGCAGTGGACTTAAACATGGTTCGATTTGTAATGTTCCACCATTATGAACGATAGGAATCCTATTATTGTATCATGTGCATCCGGTAAGCTTGAGGCTAGACTTAAATAGGCACAAACGGCAGAGGAAAACAGGAAATTTAACAGATTTTTGGAGTATCAACGATCCTTGTGAACGCTGAAGAGAATGATTTTTAATTAATGAAGCACATGCTGTATCCTAAACGAGTCCTGATCAGAAAACATAACTGAAGATTGAAACAAGGATTCTGTTGACATTAGAGGATACGTCCCTTTATCAACCAGCAATTAGATTTAAGTAATCATTTTTTTTATTTATCCTCTTCTTGATGTCTCTCTCTATTTAAGACATCTCCCCTTTTTTTAAGTAAGTCCTAAGATTACTTAACAAATGCAGCTGTCTCGGTGATCCGCTAATTTTTCAACCCCAATAGATACTCATTCATGTCCCCTTGAGGATAATTGATGCCCATCTAGGTACTTTACATTCCACTCAATTATTATGAATGTTCCTCTGCTACTCTTTTACTACGTGGTACAAGGAAAACAAGGCACTCGGCAACCATACTTTACACCAGAGGAAGGAAACTGTTATAGAAACACTAAAATCGCTCAGAGTTATCTCGTCTTTTCCTAGCTTAAAGTCATGAATTACAAAAATAACACGACTTCTTTAGTAATGTAGCTATATCAGAAAGAAAAACAAAGTTCAAAGAAAACAAACTTGCTGCTGAGAAGATTGTTGGGAAGTGTCATTTTTTTCATGATCAGTAATGCATGCAATTGTTGGTTACAGCTTTTATCAATTTCGAGGGGATGTTTCATCTTACAAGGAACAGGATGTCATATGTAGGATAATCTGTCATAACTTGACAAAGGAAGTCAGCAGTTGAGACTGCACAATTTTCCCATCTCCTGTGCTCTCAACTGCACAATTTTCCCACCTCCTGTGCAGGAGGACAAAGGAAGAGGCTAAGATCAAGGTTTTACTGTGCTTTGGATTAAGCCGGGAGGTCAGGTAAAGGGGCACTTGATCCAAGCGAAAAGGACAGATTCCATGGAGAATCTTTGTGCCAAGTTCCAACCCTAAAGCGCGTTAATGATTACTAATTATGTATAGCAAGAAGTTAGCATGTTAAACATCATCACAAAGATGATGTTATAATTATGACAACCCTTAATGATTGCTATCCCTCTCATCATATCAACTTCTGTCAATAAAAACAAAAAACTTCTATCTTTAGCATGATCTTATTATTCTGATCTAACAAGAAAAACCACGAAGTTGATTGAAATAATGGAGTATATTTACTTATAATATACTTGTAATATTTACTTATCTAATTATAATATCACAAGTCAATCAAAATTGAAAGAAATAGGATATACTAAATATTCTTATAAAATACTTTCTAATAAGTTTTAAATATTAAATTATAATTAAACTTTCAGGATTGTAATTCTCATAAGATTTAAATTCTTAAATTTGTTTTCTTGACACATTAATCTATGTTTTTAGGTGAATCAAACTAATTATAATCACATATTTCAATTATTATAGTTATTATTTATACTTTAATATTTACTTTTGTGAATAATATGTAAATTATTATAATATCAATAATATGAACAATAACATTGTAGTGGCCATAGATGTTTCCCGCAATTGTAAATCCTTCCACTAGGTGCGGTTTTTCCGGGATAACGCCAAAACTTGTATAAGTTAATCTTGTTTCATATTCCTAATTAATTTTGCAATCTCCCAACTACTTCATGGTGCTAGCTTGTCTATAAAGTTAAGAGTATTATGTTGATATTTAAAAACGTAAGCGGAGAATGTTAAAAGTTAGGCCTATAAGTAGTTGATTGAAAATTAAGAAGTAGTGAGGGCTTTCGGCGCAAAGATTGTAACCAGACAACTAGGGTGAATTTTTTATTTCTCTTATTAGTTGATGAGTGTTGTTTCATTCGTTGTAATAAATCTAGACACTTCATTATTAATGTTTTTCGACATTTGGAAATGACCCTTACGTCCAAAATCACATAAGATCTAATTACCTAATAATAAAATCACATAAGAGACAACAGTGTCTTACCACGTAACCGAAGATTCTCATTCTTATGTTAAAAAAATTTGGCCTGGGTGAAAAATTTAGAATCCTAGAGTATGTAATAAGTCCAATATAACAGTCTTAACTTTGTTGTATTTTTGCCACACGCGTGAGAAATAATTAAGAATTTGGACTGTTGTCTACATAGAGAAGAGAAATGAAAATAATAAAATAAGAATAATAAGACAGAAAGACAAAAGGACATGAAATTATATAGGAGAATAAGGCAAAAGGGCCAACAGTTTAATGTATTGGTTTCTGGGAATTTTGTTGCCTTGCTCTTGACCCTGGTAAAATGTTCGGCTTGCAAGACCTTTATTTGTCACCTTTCCCTCTTACCTATGCGATTTTCATGTTAATTAAATTTAATTTAGGTACTTAGCCTAGCTAAAAGAGGATAATTTCACGCGAACCAAGCACTAAAGTTTCCGAATTGCAGGAAATAAAAAGAAAGGGATTAAACTTTCAAATCTTGTTAAGTAGAAGATTTTCTGTCATCTCCTTCTTGTTTTTGCTTTGCTTCTGATCTATCACGCGAGGTATATTACCTCTAAATCACATTCACCACGTCATGGAACTAGGTTTTCTATTGTATTTCTTCTATTGAAAGTGTACTAATTTTGAAATTTTATGCTTTACTTTGGCATAGTCACACGTGGGTTCATTATTACATTCACACTTTCATGTGTTTGTAATATACATTAATACTTTATATATAGTTCTACAAATCAACTTTCTTTCTCTTTTATGGAAAAAAAAAATTAAAGGCTTTCTTATCTCCAACTTCTTTCACTCTACCTGGTGTTGCCTGCCTCCACCATTTTCTAATCTGTCTGAAATTGGAACGTACATGTGATGTGGCTCAAACTCTCCTGCTAGCATCCAACATTCATTCGTTTCTCATATTTCACGATCTGGCTGTTAAAATGATGACTGCTCCAAATTTCATTTCATGTCCCTAAAGATCCCAGAAGCATTTAATGCAGGTGGGACACGAAATATCCTTTTTAAATTAACTTTTTTCCAGTATTTCAATGAAATCTTATTGACATGAGAAAAAAAATATTTTATTTACTTTTATCTAACCCCAATTATATTATTAATTAGTAAATATGTACATATATAGATACAAATTGAAATTGTGACAATGGAAATTTGTTAAATTCAAAATAAACAAAAATACCAAATAAAGCTGGTGGCCTAATATTTGGTTGCATTTTAAAATTTTCAATTAAAGTTGGGGAGTGAAATGGACTGGACAGATGAAAAAAGGTTTGTTTGTGAGAAAATAGTACAACTCTTACAAGTATGAGTGGATTTTACTTTTTTGTTAAAGAGACCATGATTTGGTCTGAGAACGGAACAGCTTTTACAAAGGACGACAGACAAACTGAAAGACGAAGGTGGAAGTAAATGAAGATCAACCAGGCCGAGGACTGAGGAGAGGAGCGTCCAAAGGACGAACTGAGTCAACATCTGGGCTTCGGCTTCTGTTTCTTAGTCAGCACGCGCGGACGTTTCAGTTTTTGTCGTTTTCCTCTCCGCACTAGGCTTGCCACGTATCGTGTTTCCTTTTCTTCATCGTTATAGTTAACTAGTTATCATCAACCTCATTACTCATTTTGGTTTTTATGGTAAACTCATTGGCACATGTTGAGGGTGTGTTGTGTTCGTGTTACGGTTAGGTACTTACTGTTGCATACACTGTTGGTTTGGTTGAGTCTATTTAATTCCGAAAACAAGTGGACTCGAGTAATTGAGGTGGTTAGTTGTCGGGATACCCATGTATGCTTAATTTTCTAACATCATTCAAACAAGGCTGATGGGAACAAAACATACGGTTGTTGAAAAAGGGCATGGCAAAGAGGGAATAGCATATGTAATGTAAACCTATAAAATGCTTTGAAGAATGTGGTTCAAAAGGGTGGAGGATTCTCTTTAAGAATTTTTAAGTATTACTCTTGAATTTGAATTTTATAAGCAAGTACTTATTTTTTTAATCTTAAGAGTTTAGACTTGCCGGTGATTTTAAATAGTCTATGTTAACTTTTTAACGCGTTAGTTGCAAGGGACTGGCAGGAAGTTTTAAACAGTTGGACACAAATGGAGAAGAAGATAAAGAGATTACCAACTCAAAGCGTGCTATTTTCTCATATTAGTGTACAGCTGTAAAGTAATCCAGTGGAGTGAATGGGACTGCAACTTTGTCATATAGAAAGTAACCATACAAAAGAGGAATCAAACTTCCAATTATATCCGTTTAATGATTGGCTGCCATTATGAAACTAGGATAATGTGGTCTTTACCAACCCTTTTCTAATTTTTTCTTTTCAAATATTTTTAAGGTTCATATCTAGGCGGACGTATTTAAATTTGAGAAAAAAATGAAAGGGTAATTATTTTAGTATATTTATTATTAAGTAAAATAATAATAAAATCTGTTACATATTTAATAGTCTATTACATAATACAATTACTATAAAATAAATACAGCTATGAATCCTTCTGAAAATTCAACATATTTTTATACAAAATGTGGGTTACGAGGAAAGTATCACTGTGGTATACCTTAGACCTGGAGGCTGGAGCGGGGTCTGAGCAATCCAGTGACACAGTGCTGGCTGTCTCCGGATGCCGTAAATTGCTGATTTGTATTAAGTAGCGTGTAATTAAATTAACTGCGCTGTACAACAGAGACTAGAATTAGACAATCTACTGTGTTTGCATTTAAAAAGAACAAGAAATACGCCTCCTTGTTTTTACATTTCTTGGTTACTTTATAATATTACTTATTTGGCACCAACTTGACCTTCCCTCGTTATACTAAAACCCGAGATTTGAATCAGGAAGTCTCCTCATTCCTTCCTTCCTTTATCTCACTAACAAAATTCTCTAATATCTTTCTTCGGAGGTGCTATATTTGTGACCACCCCACTCCTTCAATTTCAATCTCCTGCTTTTACACTTCGTTTTCAGCTTCAAAAGTTGAAACCTCTTCAACTCTTTCCTGTTAGTATGGTGCTGAATTTCACATCAACCTGAAACTAAATTTCTCAAGAAATCTTTTTCCGCTCATTCCATTTTCTTTGTTTGAATAGTCTAATGATGGCTCAAAAGCACTTGTTGCAGGAGCTCTTGAAGGAAGATCAGGAACCATTCTTTCTCAAAGACTACATTGCTGACAGGCGTTGCCAACTCAAAACAGCCTCTTCCAAAACCCACTTACAAGTCAAGAAACCAAAACCTATCTCTCAAAACTCTCACTTCAATCACAAGTTTTGCCGAAACGCTTGCCTTTTCTCCTTCACCAACTCCCCAGACCCCAGAAAATCGCCTCTTTTCGAGTTTCAGTCACCAGCCAAAAGCCCCTGCAAAAGCCCCAACGCCATCTTCCTTCACATCCCCGCAAGAACAGCAACCCTTCTATTAGAAGCTGCTCTTAGGATCCAGAAACAGTCATCAGCTAAAGCCGAAACTCAAAACAAAAACAACGGGTTTGGTTTATTTGAGTCCATATTAAGGAAACTCAAGAAAAGCAATAAGTCACGCAAAAGGGAAATCACCGCAGAAGGTGTCCAAGTCTCGGTGAAGGATATACTAAGGTGGGATTCTCCTGTTGGCCGTAGAAAAGTGTCCAAAGCAAACAATGAGAAGGAAGTACAAGAGTCTAGTTTTCACGTGAAAACTGCTTCTCATACAAGTGCTTGTGAGACGAACGTTTCTTGCTCTTTCCATGGGAGAACTAGTAGTGCGATTTGGTCAGAGAGTAACGAAGATAAGTCCTTGGATTTGGATTTGGAGACACCATCTAGCAGTAGCGATCAGTTCGAAGAAGAGGAGGAATTAGTCGGAAACATCGAGTTCATTAGCAAAGATGACGGTTTCGAGTTTGCTTCTTATGATAATCACTTATGCGAAAGCCCTTTTCATTTCGTGCTCCGAAGAAGTCCTTCGCCCGGTCGGCGGACGCCGGACTTCTCGTCGCCAGCAACCTCACCTTGTCGTATAGGAGTGGAGGTATGTCTAAATTATTACAAGCTTTAACGAAATCCAATATATCTTGATTGCGTTAGCCAAGTAACTGCGACTCGGATAAATCAGTAAAGAGTTCACTCAGCAACGCGGACGGACTGAATTTGACTTGATTGATTTGTCGGCAATACGGTCACTTTTAGAAAGTTTGGCCCGGAATGTTTTTCCTTTTATTTACACGTACTGCCCTCCAAGTTATACAATTTGTATAAGATCCAGATCTTTTATGAAGGTCATATATGTCATTAAACCATCAAAAACTACGTTACCTGTTTGTGTACTTTTTGATCTCTCGTCTGCCATGCAAATCTTTGATCTAAGAAAATAATTTTTGGCAGAAAGAGGACAAGTCCCTTTTTGTTTTTTCTGTGATTTACCCCCACACAATCCCTAAACTCACTGCAGAAGATTTCCAGATTTATAAATTTTGGAAGGCAGGTCAACAAACTCGCCAATTAAATATGCGTTTGCATGTAATCAAGCATAAAGCCACAATTATGGAATTTTATGGGCAACCAAACACCAATAATGTCCTAATCAAGATTATTGTTGTTAATTTTTAATAGGGGAAAGAGAATAAAGAAGTGGAAAGCTCGAAGAAATTCCATGTCCAAGATGCTGTTGAAGAAGAAGAGGAGGACAAAGAACAATGTAGTCCTGTTTCTGTACTAGACCCTACTTTTGATGGGCATGACGATCAGAGCGAGGACGACGGTTTTGATCCGGATTGCAGATATGTGATTGTACAGAGTATGTTCACCCTTCACTCGTATTGTATAGCCTTTTTACCTTGCTTATTGGAGTACAACAACATAGAGTCTGCTATCTCTAAAAGTGTTCACGTATGGACGGTTATGATCACGTAAATCTGTGTGGGTGGGTTCCATTTAAGTGATTGTGCTATAACTTGACGTGTGGGTGATCGTGCCAAGGTTGGTTAATGAATGTAGCCGCTACTTTCTTTGTCATAGCCTCAAGTTCATATGTGACCCACACTGGTTCAGTGTTAGGAGAGGTTTCGTAACTGCGTGTGTGGTTCCAGCAACATAATCCTTTTAGAAGATTTTGAGACTTTTTTTGTATGGATCGTATATGGTTCTCATGTTTGGAGTTGTTGGAGCTTGGCGGTGACTTAAAATTGGTGGAGCCCACTTCAGTTATGGTTTTATTGCTTTATTTAGTTGCTATTGTTGAAATGCTTAAAAAGGCTGATTTAACTACACAGCTACGCATATTTTATCTTCTACCTCAAACTCCTTATAGGAACTTGAAGTTCTTTGGTATAGACATTCCTGAAAGACATTTAACCGGGCAGTGCGAAATAAACTTAACTTGGTGTAACATAAGAATTGCGATCGAAATTTAATAATTCATGGTGGAAGGTGAGCTCTTGCTTTTCTTGGTTCCTGTAATTGCTTTACTAGTCATTTGACTCACTCACTGGATAAGCGCTAACCCAAACCTATTGATGATTCCGGTCTACTCTTATCTTGATACTAGCTTTAGTTTGGTGGAACCCATTAAATTATCTGTTTGGTGTTGATCAGAAATGGATTAGGTAAAATCAATTTGGCAATATTTAATATCTATGTACTTGTGTACAGGAACGGAACATGTTCCTGTACTTGGTCTCTTTGAAGTTACTTTTAAAAGTAAAGTCTGCATTTAATTACACTCGGGGTTTAGATGCAGGGGAATCAATCAGATTTAATTGACAACCGTCTTGATTCTGAACTCTTTCAATGCATTTGCCATTTCAGTTGCATTGTCCTACACATTTATGTTGAGCTTGTTGGATATTCTTGTTGATTGGTTCAAAGTTATGAAGACTGAAGTTCATTTCCTTTTCCATTTCCAGGAACACGGCAACAGCTATTGCGGAAGCTCCGGCGGTTTGAGAAATTGGCAGGGTTAGATCCTGTTGAACTTGAGAAGAGAATGTTGGAACAAGAGAATGAAGCTGATGATGAGGACAATGATTTCCATGACCTACACGACGAAATTGAATCTGAAATCGATGATGAGTCGGTAGCATTGAGTGTGGAAGATGAGATTGACAGGATCATCTTAGAACATCTAAACAAACCAAGCTCCAATTCTATGAAAAAAATCTCAAGAGACATGAAAAGACTGGTTTCAGACCTCATTGAAGAGGAGAAAAGAGAGCAGAACCGTTACTTGGATGCAGAAGTAACAACCGTGAAAAGGGTCTGCCAGAGGTTGGAGTCATGGAAGGAGGTGGAATCTACCACAATTGATATGATGGTGGAACAAGATTTCTATAGAGAACTTGATAGGTGGAAGAGATACCAAGAGCAAGTGGGAGAGGCAGCTTTAGAGATCGAACTTGGTGTCTTCGGATTGTTGGTTGAGGAATTGACTGAGGAACTTGGTGGTTTAACTGGGATCTAATATGGTCAGGACATTTTTGGAGACTAATTTTGGGTTAAGGTTCTTTGGTTATTATTTTCTTTTGAATTTTGGGGGGGATCAAGTATTAATTTAAGAGTATAGACTAACATCCAGTATTAAGGGTAAAATCGTAGTAGAAGGAAGATCCAAAAGGCTAGATGGTAGTATATATATGCAAGTGAAATAAGAAAAGGTGAATGTATCCCTGCTAAATCAGACCCGACGTGTGCAATTCCTGGCCTTTAGTATATGTATTTTACTATTTTTCTCTGCTTTTCTTTTTAACTGCTATATAAGTCCGCAAGCCATAAAAATCATATTAATACTATTTTAGACTCTAAATTAGTGAACAATTTCAAGAGCAAACACTTACCATTAACCCTCATGCCCATTTAGAACCAACTACTATCAAAAGCTCTAACAAAACTCGGAATATCTTAGTACCAAGTCGGGATAGTTTTTCCTTCAAGGAAGAAAAGCCTACTCTATCAAATAGGCTAAAGTTGGAAACCTTTATGGACTCTAGCCTACTCTATCAAATCGGCTAAAGTTACTAACCTTTTACAGACCCACTCTATTTCTCTGGTCAAATTGAAACACCCTATGATGGACCGTCGTAGGCTCGCCGGTTGCCTGCGAAAGGACTACATAAAAGCCACTTTTTAATCTAAAAAGTGACAAATTCTCATCAAAGCGACATGTCTCTGAAGATGGGATTCCGTTCCAATTCCCTGATAAGCCTTTTCTTTCTTTCTTTCCGCTGAACCTAATCACAAAAGCCGTGGCAGGAAACGATTCCAATTTTCTCAGATCAGCGCAGTCTGTTCGACCATCCAATCAGATACATAAAAATTTCCTTTCATATGCGTTAGGTTGTTAAAGAATTACAGAACTTGTATTACTCACACAGATGATTATAAAACTAATGAGCGTAAAATTAAGTTTAAAATTCAGATTATGAATCAAAATATCTAGATCTTATCAAATTGTCACACATATTCTATTGTTGTAATTACAAGTTTAATTTGATTTACAAAAATGAAAGAGATTGATTCAGATAAAAGCTAAAAGTCTTGTGAAAAACCATAGTCCAATCTATCAATCTCATGGAACTAGTCTCGCAGTTAAAAGTGCTCTTCATACGAGTTCAAAGAAAACAAGGTCTTACCACTTAAAATATGTCAGCTCTGACCGAATGTGTCCAAGGACATCCCACAACTCAAACTGCCATATTTTGGTCATTGCTCTTCTTCTTTGATCGTTTTGTCTCGAGGCCATCGCCTTTATCGCACTAAAGTATAGATTGATGAAATCAAATGGACCCTTTTCGAGGCAGCCCTTCAAAGTCTATTCAAGGTGGACTACAGCATCTTGTCTTGGTTTCTTTTTATTAGTCAAAGCCCATCACGTTGTTCACAGAACATAAAAAATGAGCTTTCGCTGTGGCAACAACTTATTTACCAACCGGACCAGGTGTAAAATTGTCGAGTGGACCGAGTCAAGACTTTGAGGTCACAAATTTAGTCTACATGATATTCTTTTTCCCTCGCTATCGTATCTTTTCCATGTGATTGAGGAAACCTAGTCAACATATTTTGGAATGAAAATAATACTTACCTTTTCTTTCGCCTAACCTATTCAATGTCAAAATTGGTTCAAATAAGATGAGGGAATAGATCTTTTATTTTCAAATCTCTGTTAGAGAGTAACAGTGATTCGGAAACAAAAGAACTGATCTCATAATTAGATGAGCTTAATAAGGACCCAATTGATGACTAACAATCCAACCTATCATAGATTTTTCTTACATTTTTTTTACAATAGAAGAGCTTACATGTGCTATTTCTAAAATACACAAAAATTATGAATATATTGAATAAATTCCTAAATACATGTATTAACTCATGACAAACGGAGTACAATTTAATGAAAATAAATTAATAAAAAATTAAAATCAAATGATAGTTTGTGAAATTAGAGTATCAATTCTCAAATACTAATCCCTAGTAGGATTTTTTAATATCACTTCAGCCAATTAAGTGATTAACTACTCCTCTTGAGAAGATAGTTTCTAACACAAGCCGCTCCATTCCACATTAGTTTATAAATTTAAGTTTTACCAAGTTACTGATAAGGTGAGAGGGGAGGAAGAGAAGGCAATACAAGATTCTAGTGCTGGCACTATTTGACCCAAACACTCATTATAGATTAAAATTTTATATTTTAGTAACATCTTTTGCGCATTTTAAGATAGAAAAGAAGTAATATGTTGGGAGGTTTTTCAGCATGAGTAAAATGATATTCGCCGCGAAAATGGGATTCCAGTCAAGTAATAGGAGGCATTTATAGTGGACTTGCCTCGAATTGTGAGTCTTGTCATCTCTCTACATGAATGAGCAATATGACGTAGCTCCACCCACCAGAGGGAGCGACGTCATACTACATATGATTAATTAAACTGCATTCGTATTCTAACTATATTTGATAAAATACAATTAACATTATCCCAAGAATCCCTAGCTCTTTTTTCTACACCCAGTGTGAAAAGCCTTTTCTTTTTTTCGATTATAGAAACGAATATAATACAAGCTTTGATTTGTTTGAAAAAGACTATACATGTACACACGTTTTAAACTTCCGGCATACTTGAACTTGAAACAATGGATAAAGACTTGAGTACGACGAACTTCAAAGCAACACATGATTATAGTTGACTACATTGACTGGGGAACGGCAGAAAGCTCGAGGGGAAAAGCAACTTCGTATTGATAGCCGCAACACGTTTTTGAATTGATTGATCAGCAGTGACTTAACCCTAGTTGGTTGTTGGCTTATCAATTAAAAAATAACGGATTGACTTAAATCAAATTATTGACTTTATAAAAAAACTATTTAACTTGTTTGGTTATAAGAGCTGATTTTGAATAAGCCACTTTACATCATCGTTTTGTGTTATCAGTTGTTAAGTTTTTTTAACTGAAAATTGTACCTTATGTTAAAAAGTTCTTGGAAGATGAAACTAACGACTCTATTTCTTCATTATTCATATCAACTTCTTCGTAGACTTAGCTATCACATGTCATTTATCTTCTTTTTCCCAATGAAACTCCGTCGTAAGTGAACTCTGTTGTATATATATATTTGTTTCAGAAGTTACTTAAACATGTTATTCTTCTCCAATAATCCTACTCATATTTATCATCCAATAATTAATAATAATAATTAATTTATAAGATTTGTGTTTCCATGTCTTTATTAATTTAAATATTTTAACTTTGGTTATTTATTTTAATAATTCAAAAAATTATAAATCATAAACAAAAATACATTAAATTTTAATTAGATTAAAAATTTTATTTAACTAAGAATATTCAATGAAATACTAAGATATATAATATTTATACTTTTATATTTTTTTAAAGTTATGTCCTTATAAGTCATTTTATATATAAACAGTTAATACTAAATAACTAATTTTATCAAACATCTCTGACAAACAGCTAATGCAATTCGTTGGTCAAATCAGTTGATATAATCAACTATCAGCTAACATCTAATGCAATCAATTGATTATCAAACAGGTCTTAGAAAATACTGAGCTTCTTTTAAATTTATTTGATGTCACATTCCGTGCTTTTTGGTAGTTGATAACTCGTCGTTTTGTAAGTGCTATTG
>JANZXP010000005.1:39061441-39085976 GCA_027576715.1 Erythroxylum flavicans
GCATATACAAGGCGACTTGTCAGTATCGTAAAGGCATAAGGCGCCTTACACAATGAACAAGGCGACTTACCCTTACACATGTTTGACTCACGAGTTAGACTCTAAAAACGTGGCATAACAATATTAATGTAATAGAATGCATCAATTCATATAATATGCTATAAATACTTTTAATTCAACATGTTCATGTCATTTATCACATTCTTCAGACCTGAGTCTGGCATTCAACATTTAGTTGAGTGCACATTCCACATTACCATTCAAATTGAAAACACTTCCATATATAGCCCTAAGTAGCAAACTCCTCGGACTAACAATGTCTGGAATCATAGCAATCATATAAGTAACTGTTCAATAACTGAAAGTTAACCAAAAATAATTCACTTATATTAAGAAACATCTAGGTTAACTCAGAGTACGCTCCAAAAAAGCTATTGCATTGATGATCTGGCAATGTTTGGATGTTGACTGTAACATCTTGTTTCCATATAAAGGGTTAGAACCCTAGATTTCTGTAAATGAGAAATAGCATAAGAGAATAGAAAATTGCATTTCATGTTCATGCAAAATATTAGCATACACATATGTGATTGTTCAAAATTGCACACATTACAATGATTGTTCATACACTCATTTGACATTTACCATGTATAATTGACTTATGAATGTGATTATATGGTGAATTGTGGATAATGTGGATAATATGTCTTAGAAATTGATTTGGTGTGTATACGTATTGATTTAGAATTTTTGCTAAAAATTTAGGAAATTTCTGAAATTATGGGTATTTTTGGACAAGGAAAAATGCCAAGTGGCAAGACAATTGATAAATGGCAGTAAAAATAAACGTCAAATGGCAGTAGAAATTATTGATAAGTGACATTAAGATTTATTGACATGTGACATTGAAAATTGGGTGACAATTGAATTAGAATTTAGGAGACATTAGTTAGCTTAAGAAATTGATTTATTAAATTGGTTATTTAATTAAGTGGTAAGTGTTATGATACATGTCATGACACTCACCAAGTAATTGTAACCTTGCTTTTCACAATACTTACCTAATTGAAAGACCATCTCATGGTCTTTCATCATTATTTCCTTACATGCTTTCTTCTTTTTCTTCATATTCTTTCTTTTCTCTCATTCCCGACACACTTACCTAAGCCACACAACCTTAAGTTTTGCCAAAATCCTTCACCTTGCACTCCAAAGATTTCGTTGTTTTCTTCATTGTCACTAAAAGACCTAACCTTACAACCTTTTTCCTCCCTACAATGGCGATGATTGTGTGGTTCAAGGAAAGCTAGGGTTAAGTGAGATTTTGAAGGTCTTGAAGTAAACAAGTGAGTATAAAGCATTACTCTTCTTTATTTGTTGAATAAAACATGTTTTGATGATAGGTAACAGTTAAATGATCATAAAATGAGGATGTGTACATGCTGAAACATGAATGAGATATGTGGGTAGGTTCATTTCTAGCTTTTACATATATGATGATCAATATGTCATAAGTTGTTGTTGAGATGATTTGAGTTAGAATGATCATTGAAATGTTGTTGAAATTGTGCAGAAATTTGATAGATGAAGGGATGTTTTTATGCTCTGCTTTCTATATTTTAACATGGGTTGCTTTGGGTGTTATAGATATGAGTTAAAATGAGTTTGAAGCTAATCAAAAAGAGTAATATGGTGTGTTGAAATGGGAAGAATTAGTGTGATAAGTTAGAGATGAAATGAAGTTGATAAAGGGAGTTGAACATGTGCAGAAATTTACAATGAATGTTATAAATATGAATGTTCTATTTTTGTAAAAATGTTCTGTTTTTAGGTTGACGATCAAACATAGATTATGATTTTGTTGTAAATGATATTGAGCTAAAATGGAAGTGAGAATGAAGAAGAAATAAATAGGAAATAAGTTAGAAATGATAGACTAAGCAAAAGAGATGAACTAGGATGAAAATAAAGATAAATGTGTGCTAGAATAAGTTAGATGGAGTGTTTTCACTGAATAAGCATCTGTATTTTGGCGATATCTTGATCTATAAATATCCAAATGGGATGATTTTTAATTAATATTAAATAAGAGACATATGGATAAAATTTTTATGAAGTAATTTCATTTGAATTCTGTCTCTAAAGGTTTTGAAATTTGGCTTGAAGTTGAGTACTGGGTGTTGTGCAGTTTGAGAATAGTATTTAATATTTTAGGTATAACTCGTAGAATACTGAACCAAAATGAATGAATTATATGTCTTTAGAAACTTAAGACATATAGGAACAGTTTTTTAGAAGAAGATGTTTCCTATAGACCTCATTTTCTAGGTCATAAGGGTCATACAAAACAGACCTGAAAATAGAGTTGGAAAAGCTGGAAAATGGGAATGACTTTTATATGAAATATGTTTCTTTTATTTGATGTTTGAAATTGATAAGATACTTTCCTATGATGCATTTAGGTTTGAATGAAGCTTGAAATGAAGTAAGTGATTAAATATGTGATTGCTTCGGGTGATAATTGAAGTTATAATTAAGGAAATAGATTGAGATTAATAGGATTAAAGTCATCCAAGTATGTTTTCAAATAGAACTTCGAGTTCTGTAACTTTTTATGCAGAAGTCAGATTAAGGTCATCTAAGTATGTTTTCAAATAGAACTCCGAGTTTGATAACTTTCACGAAGATTATAAGGAGAGATTTTGCTGTCTAAAAAGTCAAAATTTCACATTTCTGTAAGTGTCCAACGAATGTCCACCAAGTGGATATGATGTCCCTCCAAACGGACATGAGTGGGGCTGGAAAGCTAGAAAACCCAAAAATGTCCTCCCAATGGATATGAAGTCTCCCTAATGGATATTTACTGGCCATTTGGACTGAAATTACCCCAAAAGATAGTATATATAGGTATATGTCCTCCCTATTACATAGATCCGATGAAATTGTGAGAATGACAATGTGAAATGAATGAAAGTGATCTTATGAATGCTAATGAGATTCAAAGGAGATGAATGATGAGTATTAAGTAAAGATGAATGAGAAATTGGATATTACGTGACCTTATAATACTAGAATAACTTTAGTGAATGATTAAGTGATGAACTTAGAATAATCTTGTATAATTGAGGTGTAAACCCAAGTTCAAATTAGTCATATATGAGTTATGAAGTATGAATGGTTATGAGATGTGAATTAAGGAAATATACCTAGGATTGTCAATATAAGCATGCATTATACATTACACATATACATATGTGCATAATTGAATGTTTATGTGATTGTGCAATTAATAATGTGTGCGCAATATGTGTATTGCATAATGTTAATATAAAGGATAGAACATTAGCATCTAGACGTTTCTGGATCATGGAAGTTAATGCTAATATGGTGTGTACTATGAGTCGACATAAATGGTCTTACTTAAATTGATTTTTCCGTGTGAATTTCTGTATTGCATTGTTATTAATGTGAATATGAATGTGTGAATTTCGGGCATTAAATGTCTGAGGCGTTTGATGCATGGATAATACATTGGAAGTGCTCATTGTATGTGAATTTGCCTGAATAAGTGATAGGGATGGTAATTTAGCCTGCTCGGCCCAACCCGTTTTTCGTTGGGGTTGGGCGGGCCATGGGTCGACCATGGTCAGCTCCGCTCGGCCTGTGGCCTGTCTATTTTTTCGAAACGACATTGTTTTTAATCAAAATGATGTTGTTTTAATATTTTTAAATATATATATGTGTGTGTGGGGCAGGGCAGGGCCCGACGGGCCATGGCCAGGGCCATGAACCGATCAGCCTACTGACCGGCCGGGCCATGGGCTAATCCATCTAGGCCCGCGCGAACCACCGTAGGAGAGGTCGGGCTGGATCGGGCTGAGGACCCAGGCCTGACCCGGCCCATTGACATGTCTAATAAATGATTCTCAAGGTAAATGTTGAATGTCGGACTAAGGTCCGATGATAAATATAAATGAGAATGTGAACGTGAATATGAAAGTGTAAAAATTAAGCACAATTGATTGACTGAATGCAAGTGATGCATTTCATCACTTGAATGCTTGACAACATAAAGTCTGTCGTGACCAGAGTAGCCACCGAAAAAGAGCTTAAAGCTCAAAATGTGGTAAGAGCCTCTAGCTCACTATGTAAAATGAGCCATTTATCTCCAACAGATAAGGGACATTTATTAATGAGCCCGGATCCATAATGGATATGGGACTGGTACAGGCACTCGGTCACAACAATAACATTTGGAAGTGAGTCTTATGAGCATTGCATATATAATTGATATGTATGATTTAGATGCTTGAAATAAATAGTTTGAGTGATTTTTGATTGTGAATTATCAATTAAGTGAACACGAAGTGTATGTGATTCAATATGTTGAATTGATGAAGTGATGTGATTTTGTGATTATATGAATTGATGTGTTATGTGAATTGAGTGAGCCATTGAGGATGGTCAACTCACTGAGTTCGCAAAACTCACCCCAAAATTTGCAACATATTTTTCAGGCTCAAAGGAGACACCTAGTTAGACCAACTGGAGTCTAACAACAGTATTTGAGTAAGAGATAGAGGTCGGGATCAGTTGGCGTCTGCATATATTTTCTGTAAATTGAGTATTAAATTTTGTATTATGCTATAAATGAATTATATTTATAATAACAGTTATGATCAACTACATTTTGTATTTGGTAATGGGCCTAAAGATTATTGAAATTCTGACAATGTGTTTATTGTTTGATCAAATGTGAGTTTGCAATGACAATTGTAATCGATGATTTTTAAATAAAATGGGCCGAAACAATTATGAGTTTTTCTAACAATTTGTGTGTTGCGTGAACAATTTTTAATGGTTATGATTGACTAACTATCTTAGTACACCACCCTTCTAAAATGTATTCTCGAATACCGTCGGTGTGTTCGGGAATATGCTCTATGGGAGTGGGGTGCTACATAATATCAGTTTTAGGAATCCTTTTAAGAGTTATATAAAGTTGTTTTAATTTTTATAGCCTTTTAAATTACCTCAATGCAATTTTCCCAACGAAAAATATAAATTGATAATTTCTTTCACCAAATTGTCACTTTTAATTCGGTAACTCCTTTTGATATCTCTTATGAATTATATATAACTGTCTTATCTTTTCATATCCTTTATAATAACATACAATCAATAATTCTACAAGAAGTATGCTCAAAACACTTAACAATATTTAATGGTGATAAAAAATTGAGTTAACATGTTTTTTTATCAAATATGTCCTTCTTCCTTAGGTGTTATGACCATATTAATCAATCTTATACCTTTAAGCATTAAATATCAATCAAATCAACTAAAAAATATTTAAAATACTCCTAAGGTTCTAATAGCCATATATTCAAAAATATTATAAACTCAAAATTTGGGAGTCTCATTTTTTTCCTCCTTTAAAATAAGTTTTGTTCTCGAATGTTTAAAAATCTGAAACTCTAAAAATTGCTATCTAAATATTTGAAGTATAAACCACTTATCTTTCACTCATAAGCAACTATAAAATAATAAATATAACAACGACAACGACAACGACAACAACAACACCAACAATAACAACAATAACAATAATACCAACATCAACAACACCCAGTAGGAAATCTCTCTGATACGAAGGATCTAGAGAGTTCCAATAGTACATAACCTTACCTATAACTAGTAGAGAGGTTGTTTCCAATCCAATCGTACTAATTAAATCACTCATCTTGCTATATGATTACGTCTTACCTTAAACCTAAGCTCTAAGACCATTTATCACACTCTAATCTCGAACTAACAAGATTGAGCCTATAGTGAACTACCACCTAATGACAAGGTTTAACCTCTTAAACCTCACTATCATATTAACACTTAAAATATATTAAACTCACGTAAAACAAATGAAACAACTCAATGAATATATTCCTCTTTGTATCTAAAAAGCATAATAAAAACCATGCCTAAAATTTGTCTACGTCCCTATGTTTCTATTGCATTCTTGAAGAATACACAAACATACATAGTACGTACCAACTATATAAAATCAAAATAAAGTAAGCACAAAGCTACACTCCTTTATAGTCACAAGCATTCAAAACTATACCCATATGTTACAATCAATTTCTCTAGAGTACTTGTTAAGAAAAGAAGTCATACAATGAAGCATATAATATAAACCATTTAATTTTTCTTAGCCAATAGACTAGTATGTGCTCAATTTTGGTCTCTAATAATGTGCTCCATGTAATAGAATTATATATGGATCATTTTGGTGCTAACTAATTCACCTTGTTCGTTGGACCTATACACACTCAAATATAGTCGTAGATAATATGCTCTAGGGGCAACGAATGGTATAGACCTAGTTATAACTGATTAATAAGCATCAACCAATCTTACTCTTTACCATATCTCACATATATGTACAACCATAACATTTTTAAGGCCTCAAAGTACATAAAATACAAGATTCACTTGTAAAATACAACCAACATATATATAAGGAAGCAAATTATGGATACACATCCATATTTTACTATTTAATTAGTTGTAGGTGTTCTTCGATAGCTAAAAATAATAGTTTATATTCCTATTAATCTCTCTATATATGTCCACATATCATTTTAAAAACATAAATTTTCATATAATTCAACCCTTATAATTAACTATTTGATGAAACCCTAATTTTTTCGAATATCCTAAATTAAGATTCTCTACTAATCTATTTGAAACAAAAATTTAAAAGATGCAAAACAATTAATAAATACCTAATAAAACATTTAATATGCATAAAGAACAAGATAATAAACCTAAAATAATCTTTAATTGGTATATACTACAAGCATTTGAACGAAATGTACTTATGGATTCATTGATATTGTAAAATTATATTGTCCTCCAGTTGAATCTTTGTTATAGCCAATAATATCTAGATTGAAAAATCCTTTACTTCTACTTAAAATCACCCCTATAGTTCTTATTCATGCTTCCCCCTTATTGTCTCCTAGTAATCTCTTTTGTTATTGTGAAAAATGATGAAGAAATTCATAGGAAGCCATTTCAAATATATATATACATTAAATAGCTGATGGTAAGGGTGTGGATAGCTTATACTAGTTATAAGTGTCTTCTTAAAAGTTGTCAAAAAATTTATTATATTTTCATAGTATTTTGAATCACCTTAATTTGATATTAATATCAAAATTTATTATTCAAATACCTAATAGTGATTGGTGGTGATATAAAATGTAACCTATAATCTTCTTCCACCAAATTCTCTTACTTGAGTTTAATATCTTATCTTGAGGTCTTTTTTATTAATTGGATATAATTATTTTATCTTTTCATAGCATCTTCAGGTCTTTTTTATTAATTGGATATAATTATTTTATCGTTTCATAGCCTCTTTCATAACCTCAACTTAATATTTATATCAAAATTTATACGTAAAAAATTAAATCGCATTTAATTTTAATAACAAACTAAACTAACTTGCTTTTTCTCAAAACATTTCCTTTTTATTAAGTGTTATTACCATAATTAAATAACACTAAGCCTTATAAGAATAAAACATTAATCTCAAACTCAATTTATTTGGAACTTATCTTTATAACTTATCTTGTAGATGTTTTTACTTGGTAAGATTATAATGCCAAGATCATAGGAAGCTTAGTTAGTTGATCCTCTTTCTTGTAATTCGAATTCATATATATTACTTGTTTTCTTATAAATAAAAGAAAAGGGATGGCAACAACCTATGTTATGTTCTGCCCATTTAGATTTTGATCACTGAGCTATCTAAACCACAAAAAGTATTAATGGTTTTTCATTTGAAGTTAAACTTTTGTTTTCACTTTATATGTTTGGGTTTAATTCTATTTTGAACCGATGATAGTATCAAGGTAATTAATAATCTTTTTAAGGATTGTAAGGATCATTTAAGAGCATTTATGAAAAACTTATGAGAGTTTTTCATAAATAGTTCTTGCCCTATTCTGAATTAAGTTTATTTGCCTAACTAATGGAAGAATACCTTCCGCAATTTGGCATTGACTAATTCATCTTGACCGTGAAATGATATTTACGTTATTTTGGTATTAACTAATCTGTCACAACCAACACATTGGTACCAACTCCAATTTGGTCACAAATAATTTGCTCATGGTAACATAATGGTACAAGTCTAATTTTGACACTAACTAATAGGTCGTGACCAATGGTACTTATCACTAAATAATATAAATTGCATAACATTACCCCTTAGAGGTCTCAAATTCATATAACACATATATAGTATCCAAAACTAATTATGAGTAGTTATATGATTCCACCTAACAATTTATCCTAGCTATCTATCCATACCTCATGCAAAACATATTTAATTTCATATTACATAGCCCTTGAAACCATCAATTTAATAAAAGCCTAATTATCTCTAGTGCAAAACGTATATAATTTAATGTTACATAACCCTTGAAACCATCAATTTAATAAAAGTCATTATGTCCAGTACCTTGAAATGAGGTTACCTACCTAAAACTAAAAATTAATTATTAGAAATAGTCATATAAGGTCCCAAAAAATTTAATATGAAAAAATGTAAAAGTAATTAACCTAAAAAGTGTTAAATGGATTAACCACAAACTTTTGTACAAAAAGCACCTATGGACTCATTCTTGTTGAAAAATTATGTTGTCCTCTAACCGAATCTCTCTTATAATCAATAATATCTAACTTAGATTCATTTCTTTCTATTTAAAATCAACCTTCTAACTCTTATGTATTCTTTTGCATCATTTTCTCTCATTAGACTCTTTTTTTTAATGAAAAATGACAACTAAATTCATTAAAAACCTTTTTTAAAGACAAAAGATCATGAACATATGCTAGCTAATAATAGTCATCCAACTATCTCATATCAACTGTAGGTGTATTCTCGACAGTTTTTGAACATTATCTTAGCTTTTAACATATCCTCTTAAATCACCTCAAATATATATTCCTATCAAAATTTATAATTAAAATAATGGGTAATTTTTTAATGGTGACACAAAATGAACCCACAAGAGTCTTTCACCAAAGTCTCCTATTTTTGTTCAATATTAGTTCCTAATATCTTGTTCTAAATTGCATATAATTATTTTATCTTTACATATCCTCTTAAATAACCTTAATAAACTTCGTCTATGAAAATTTGCATCCAAAATTCCGATTTGTGCTCAATGAGGGCCATAAAATAAACTTGCATACATTTTCACCATAATTTTCTTCTTTTATATAACTATTATCACTAAAATTAATCAATCCTAAAAATTCTAAGCAATCAATATTAATTGTCAAACTTAATTAATAAACTTTAAGAAAATTCTTAATGTATTAAATTCTATCAAATCATAAAAATCATAACCTCAAATTTTTAGGCCTCATAGAGCGTGAGGTTGAATGAAACATATGTTCAAATGAGGCTAAACACTTAAAAGTCTTGAACATGGAGTCTTCAAGTTTTACTGTTAAAACTCAAGATTTCAAATAGCCATCATTATATTGTTTGAAAAATAAAGACAAAGCCTTTCCTTAAGTATTATGACTAATTGAAGATAGTTGACAATACCAAGGAGCCAACCCTTGAATGGCTCAATTGAAGCATTATAATGAAGAGAAACCTAGGAGGTTTAAGGCACTATCATGAATCCATAATATATTTTCAAAACTAAGATATTTTCAATAATTGTGAATTGCCAAATTGTAAAAGTAGCCTGGGATAAACTCAAAGTTGAGTTTCAAAGAGATGTTAAGACTTAAAAGATGGTGGTTTTAAATTTATAAGACTATTTGATGTCACGCTGAGAGATACATAAAGTGTTAAATATTTTTTGTAAAGTCCCAAAGATAAATAATTAAATTAGACTTTTAGGTAAAGATTTCTAGGAATTATGGAGAAGGTTTTGGTGGTCTACTAGAAAAGTTAGAACACAAAATAACCTCTCCAAAGAATTCGAAAGATCTATCTAAGATGAGATGTCAATAACTTTTTAATTCTTTATAATTTGTTAAACAAAGACTGACTCTTTTTCCAGTAGACTCAGAGATGGAAATCTAGCACTAGCAATCAAGGAAGAAGCAAAAGAGAAGAGTTCCATTCTTGTAAGTAACAATAAAAGACTCATTCTAAATCCTATTTTAGATTAAGAAAGTGCATTAAACCAAGTGTAAACAATTTGGAAATTTTCAAAAATACAACAAAAACAAAACTAAAATATAATAATGCTCAAATAATTGAGAATGATGAAGTCAAGGAGGAGTTTCTTTTCATGCCAAAGTCAAGAAGGAGCTTCTTTTCATGATAGAGTCGCAAGGAGTCTCATGTTATTGACAAAGGTTATAATAAGTTAGTGTAGTTATGGAACACATATTATACCAATCATTTTACACCTAATCAAGAGTTGTTTAAAGACTTAGACAAGCCTTATATTTCTTGAGTTAGAATTGTAAATGGAAGCTGTTTAAAAATTAAGGGTAAAGGAACTACTATACTTGAAACTTGGTAAAAATTTATTCAGTGCTGCTCTTTATGCGCTTGCAATAAGTCAAAATCTTTTAAGTATTGATCAGTTAATGATGTCTAGTTATAGATTAAAATGTTATGATGGAGTTTGTGAAGTTAGCAATAAAAAATGATGAAATGTTGTTTATTATCAAAATGGCTGCTGAAAGTTCTAAATTAGATTTCACTAGTGATTGAATATTGGTTAAGTCTAAGAACATCTTATTTTCTTTTCTATGGTATAAAAGATAAGGCCATTGCGAATATGTAAGCCTAAAGAAGTTAATTGGGAAAAAAAATGTTTAGTAACATACCTGCAATTTGTGAAGTGAAATTTGTTTGGGAAGGATGTCAAATAGATAAAGGTCTCAAAGTAACATAAAATTTACAATTGGTGGATACGGGCCTTTGTAGCCTAAAACAAAATGAATCATTGAATGGCTAAGTATTTTCTATATTCATTAATAATTATAGCAAATACTATTGGGTTTATTTTCTTAAAAATAATTATAAAATATATTCTAAGTTTTTGAACTTTAGACATGTTTTTGAGATGAATATAGAAAGGAGATTGAAGCCTTGAGGTTAGATAATGGGACTAAAGATACTCCAAAGCAATTTCATAAGTATTTAGAGAAAGAAAGAATTAATGTAATATCCAATTTCCAGAACAAGTTTAGGGTTAGAACCTTAGAATATTGAAAGTGAAAAAAAATAGCATTGAGAGCATTTCATTTGCATAGCATACACACACGAATTATAATTGGTACACATTACCAAGATAGCATATGCACTCAAATGACATATTCTGGGGTATGAAAAATTTAAAATGAACATGATGTGAATTGTGAATTGTTATGTCTTGAATTTTTATTTGATTGGATTCCAATTAGTAATTTGAAATTAATTGTGATTAATTGGGAGAGTGATGAATTAAGATGTACATTTGGACTAGGAAAAATTCCAAGTGGTAAGATAAATTGATACATAAAAAATTAAGGTGACTAAGCCTATAATTGAGTGACATTTGGCATAGTTAAATGAGTGACAAATGGATTAGTAATTAAATAACAAATGGACCAATTATTGTGTGACATGTGGATTAATTGATTGGTGACATATGGTAACTTAATGTGTGGATAAATGGCAGCATATTAAGTTGATACATGGCTTACATGCCTTAAGACATATGTCTTTGAAAAATTAGTGACATCTTGCACCTTGTTTAGCTAAGCTAAGGCAGCAAAGTTTCTGTTGTTTTCCTCACTTCTCACCACCGAAATTGCTTCTACCTTCTTCTCTGCATTTTGTTTGAATCCTAGCTAAAATTTTTACACCAAAACCATACATACATCCTTCACAAAATAGCTAAGAAATTTGTTTAAAGTGGTATTCACCTTGCTGCCAAAAACTAGCTCATTTTCACCTTAGAATTGTGTTGATCTTGCTAGCATGGAGGGCTATTATAGTCTGGAATTTTGAGCTGAGTTGGAATCCTAATAAGTAAGTAACAATGTGATCTTTATGGGATGATTAATAGTATGAGAATGATGCTTAAATTGGAATGAAATGAATATGGTATTGGTGATGATATGTCTGGAAATTACTGAATGAACTTGGGAGTTTTTATGCTTATTCTTGGTGTGGGAAAATCGTGGATTATATAGGTTAATATATAGATGAATTAGACTAGAATTTGGTGTACAAAGAACGCAAATTTAATCTAAAGAAAGATGTTAATATAGTGTTCTTGAATTAGAGATGAACATGTATGCATATGAAGTGATTGTTGATGATATAAATTAGCAAAGTTTAATGAACCTTAGTGTAATTAAGATGAGGCTAGATGATCGTGTAATGGTGTAGGTTTAAAGGGCTTGTAATATGGAAAATTTGGAGTGTAAATGATGGTTCTAAGTATGGTATTCGTAGTGAAATCAAGAAAGAAAGGTAGGGCATGATCATGGCCGGATTATTTGGGTTCTATCACGATCGTGGCAGAGTCCCCATGATCGTGACCTTTTACATAAGGTTCTGTCACGATCGTGGCAAAGTCCACCACGATCGTGGGCAAGGCTTGAACATGAATACTTCTCTTTTAAGTGATGTTTGAAACAAATAATGCTAAGGTACTTTATTATAGTATATATGGACTTTATTGAGACTTAAAATGAATATAATTTGATGTTGAATAAGTTGGTTGAATGTTTGATAAGTTGAAGTTATTAAATGATATTATAACTTAAGGAAGAGATTGTTTGATAACAAAGTATTAAGTTTGAAATGAAGGAGTGATAAAAGAATGAAGATGTTTAATAAGATTGGTTAAGAAATGAGAATAAGGACATATACCCGGGAAAGTCATTGAGCATACACTAAACATGACATATGTATATATGTACATGATTGAATATGTATTTGATTGACCAACTTTGTAATGTGAATTTTGTGTGTATTGAATGATTTTAGATGCATAAGTCGAACGTTAGAATCCAGACAATGCCGGATCATCCAGGCAATAGTGTAATCTAGAGCGTACAGTGAGTAACCTAGATGTTCTCACTAGGATTGATATTTCTGTTTAACTCCCAATTATTAAACTGTTAATGATCTTATTGTGATAATTTCGGACATTAATAGTCCAAGGAGTTTGATATTTGTGAATGTATTGGGAGTGTCCTGTTTGCATATGAATCTGAAAAATATTTGCATACTCAACAAAAAGTTGAATGCCTAACTGAGATATGATAAACCTGTGAATTTGACTATGCATCATGAATAAATGTTATTGATGGCATATTTTGTGATTTGATGCATCAAATTGATATGCATGATCAGATAAAGATGTTGTGACCAGAGTGGCCAGTCTGAAAGAGCTTAAAGCTAAAAAATGTGCACGTAGAGCCACTAGCTCCATGATTAATAAGCCCGGTATCTACAATAGGTACGGGGTAGAATTTGAAATGAGCCTGATATCTACAAGGGATATGGGACAATAATAGGCGTGGTCACAAAAAAATAAATACGAAAGTGAAGTCTCGTATGCATATGCACTTGCAAATATATGATTGTGAAAACATTTCTGAATTGTGATAATATTGAGATATGCTATATTTCTATACATTTGCTAATATGATTGACTAAGATAAATGAATGAAATATTCTGAAAAGTTTATATGAAATGTGTGGAATTCATGATGATTTGTTAAAATGAGTAATATTGTGTGTTTGGTTTATATTTGAAATGTTTGATATTCTGAATGACTAAGCATATCAATGATGGTTCACTCACTGAGTTTGCAAAACTCATCAAAATTGCAACGTTGATTTTTAGGTACGAGAGAGGAGACCTAGTTCCTGAGACACTCTAGAAGAACATTTTTGAAATTAAGAAATGGGTCAAAGGTCTAGTCAGCTGACATCTGAGGAGTTGTAGATTGTGTTTATGTAGATTCTTATTTTATGTAGATCTTTTGTAAAATGAGTAGTAAACTCTCCAAACACTTTTGATGATGTAAATATTTGCTTAATGAATGTACTGCTACAATGTAAATTATGTTAGTAAATGAAATAGGAAAATTGATCTTTTCAAACTTTGTAAAGTGCATGATGCCATAATAAGTGTTTGTGGCTGCTCTAACATACCATTGTCATAGGGTGTGATCTTGAATGTCCTTTGAATGTTCGGGTACATACTCTATGGTAGAGTGATGTTACAATTAAGCATTACCTGACAGTTCCATATACTCTACAACAAAAGGGAGTTAGTGAAAGAAAGAATATAACACTTAAGAAAATGGCTACATATCTTCTTTATGATAAGAACGTAAATTCTAGACAAAGGAAATTAACACTATTTCCTACCTCTCAAATAGGTTATCAACTAAAGATTTGAATGATATTACACCATTTGAAGCTTAGTTTGAATATAAACTAAGGATGATTAAACAGGTTATCAACTAGAGATTTGAATGATATTACACCTTGAAGTTTAGTTTGAATATAAACTAAGGATGATTCATCTAAAACTATTTAGGAGTCTTTATTTTGTGTTAAAATTGAAATTTTGATCCTAAGTCATTCAACTATATTTCTCATTTATAACACTTTGTCTAAAGCTTATATAATTTTTTATCTTAAGATTAATAAGATTATTATTCTAACAAATGTTATGTTAGTTGAAGTTGTAATTCAAAATTGGAAAGAATCTAAAATTGAGTTTTCAGTTCAAGAAAGAGTCTTTAAAGGAAATATTACAGATGATGTTGATGATGTACTAATTAGAGTTACAAGACTTCTAACTAATGTCAATAATAGATGCAATGTATAAATATTAAAACCTTCTAGTTATAGTGAAGTTATGGATTCTCAAGTTTAGAGAGATGCTATAAAGGATCGTTTAAGCATGATATGAAAATTGAAACCTAGATCTTAGTAGACAAGCCTAAAAATTAAAAAGTTATTGGCATTAAATGGCATTTGAAACTAAATTGAATCCTGATGGTAGTTCTAATAAGTGTAAATCTATATCATACCTGGTAATTGAATAGGGAAGCTTATTTTGACCAAGACTCCATTTTTATCTCCATCTACGGATCGTATAAAATTTTTATGATATAGATGAACCAAAAGAGGGTGTTAAAAGATAGAAAGGAATTATTGGATTGATTAGTCGACCTACATAGATTAGTAATCGGCCAATATAGTCTAAAGTTGTTAAATTTGATGTATTATGAGTTTATAGCAACATTAGTTAATGTATTAGTAAATCAATATGACACATTGGTCAACCAATATGTGTATTGGTCAACCAATATCCAAGAATTAGTGAATCTAGTATTATTGTAAATGCATAATGGTCAATAAGTGCATTGCATATAATCGTCGTAACAGCTAGTTCTTAGGTCTTAACACCTATTTTGGGTCCCAAAACACTATAAATAGGTTTTTCTCATTGGTTTTAGCATCAAGAAGTATTTGAGTGTCTTTTACACACATTCCACAGTACTTTTAAATCATTTAAGCATTCATTGTCTGATCTTGTGAGAGTAATCCTTTTTGTGATTATCAAAGTATCTAAATCACCAATTTTCAATTGTAAGATATTTTTAGGGTTTGTGATCATTGTATTAGGTTTATCTAAAATTGGTTTGGGATTCCTCTTTACCTTAAAGAAAGATTGAAAAGGAGGTTCTGCTTTGCTAAAATAAAAGATTGTATAAAGGTTATTCTTCGCCTTGAAAGAAGAATTGTAGTGAAAATCTAAAATGAGTTTTAGGCGTGGAAGTAGGCAAGGATTGTTTGCTGAAGCACTATAAATCAATTTGTGTTTCTCTTCTTTTACTCTTTACTTTATTGTTTACACTTGTGATAATTTGTAAACATTGTCTTATAAGTTAGTATATTTTAATTAAAATCTTGAATTCGCCCAATTCAACCCCCTCTTGGGTGTTATTAGGGAATAATAAGTGATTTCAGAGTAGGTCTATAGGGCTAGTATTTCAAACAAAATCCTAAAGTAAAGGTTATAATGGTAAACCTAGGAGCATCTTTATCATCCTTTAACTTAAAACGTTAGTAAAGCCCCTATCTTTGACGGAAATAACTACTTTTATTTAAAATAAGAATGAAAAATTTTTCTCAATGGCTCAAATTTTCAATTTTTGGAAAATTGTCTCAAATGATCCATACATTCCTACTAAAATTGTAGATGATGAAAAAATATCTTAAGTTAAAAGAGGAATGGGATCCCCAATATAAAATGTTAATCTTTTTAAATAATAAAATTGTCTATATTTTATTTATGTGTTGGGAAGAAATAAATTCAATAAAGCATCTATGTTAGAAATGGTTTTTGAATATGAATTGTTCCAAATAAAACATGATGAAAGCATTTCTAGCATATATAGTAGGTTTATTAATATTATCAATGCTCTCAAAGGTCTTAGAAAGACCTCCATTAACCTTAAAATGGTGAGGAAGTTGCATAGGTCATTACCAAATTTATGGGAAGCTAAAGTGACGGCTATATAAAAAGCAAAGGACCTAATAACTTTACCATTAGAGGAGCTTATTGGATCCCTTCTTATATAAAAATGAGGCTCTAAAAGAAATAAAAAGAAACGATTCCTAGAAAAGGAATCTGGAATTCTAAGTCTCAAAGAAAGAATCAAGTGATAAGGAAGCAATATCATCTAGTGAAAGTGATAAATAAGATAATGATTTAGTCACTAAAAAAGTTAAGAAATTTTTAAAGAAGAACTCCTCAAGAAGAAAGGACTACAGAGGTGGTAAGATAAAACTTAAAACACAAATTAATAATATTATTTACTTTGAATGTAAGAAAATTGGACACATGAAGTCTCAATGACCTTTTAGACATTAAAGGCAAAGCAAATAAAATATTATTTGCTTTGAATGTAAGAAACCTAGACACATGAAGTTTCAATGACCTCTCTTCAAATAAAGTGAAAAATATAAAAAAAATTACAAGAAAGAGAATAGGAATAAAGGAAAAAGAATACATTTAAAGCCTCCACTTAGTATGAGACAAGTGACTCCAAAAGTGAATGGTTAGAAGGAGATGTAGTTCATATATGTTTCATAGCAAAATATGATGATGAGGTATACTCTAACTCTAAATCATGTGATAATTATAATAGGGACATTAATTTGACATATGATGAACTTTTTAAGGGTCTGTAAATTACAAGCAAAAAAAGAAAAGGATATATTCCAAGCCTAAGGAAGTTCAAAATATTCTAGACATGTATAAGTGAAAATGGAAAGATAAAAAGGGGATTGCATAACATCAAAGTTTCAACAGGCGTAGCCATAAAGGATAATCATGACTTAAATGCTTTAAAGCATGAGAATAAAATGTTGAAGAAGGAAGTTGATTCTCTCAAAGACTTATTGTCCAATTTCACTAAAGGAAGTGAGAAATTAGAAAATATGTTAGGAGCTTAAAAGAGTTCTAATAATAGTCATGCAATTGGATATAGTCAATAGAGTGCTTTCAACACTAAAAACCACTTTTATCAAAGTAAAGATTTTACATAGTGAAGAACCAATGCTTAGGATGATAAATGATATGGAGCATCCATATCTAAGCACACACACAACGCATTAATTAAGGCTCACGTAAGAGCAAACTTCATAGTTGCTCGTATCATTCATAATTTAGATGAAGAATTTTATAATATTAAATAAAGATTAGGCATTACTTCTACAATAACATGTAAATCCACTCACATCCTCTTAGGCCTCAAAGAAACATATATCAAGCTTTTGTCCATAGTATGCATCAAACATAATCATAGGACATTTCACTACCCTAGGAGAATAATCAAAATTTTTAATGTCCAAAAGAATTTTTCTCATTATATATATACACAAAAATGCATATATGTATAATCATCATTCATATAAGTACATCTCTTTTATGGTAAGTATAAACATGTTGGTAGATTTTGTTTTCTTAAACAAAGAATGTCAGGCAAACCCTTGAAAATATAGGTTAAAAAGAAGAAGCGACCTAACAACTAAGGAACCAAACTTGTTTAGGTTCTTAAATACGTTGATTACCTTTGTTTGTAAAGATATTAGAAGAAAAAAACAAGTGTTATATAGTAGAAATAATGATTATTGAATTTAGTATTATTAAGGACTTTACCCATTTTTCGAATCTAACCTGTTTTCTCCAAAAACGTTTAAAAGATGTTATTATAAGATATGGAGAATTTAGCCACCAAAGACCTGTCAAAATAGGCAATTGTTGAACCAAGCGAGAAAGATGAGAAGGATGAGAAGCTTCAATAGATTTTTAACTCAAGAAGAATCTTCATTTAAATGTCTCATAAGCAATGTTCAACATGAGGTAATTATTAGTTCATAATTTAGAAATATAAGATAACTTATTTTTATATATGAATTTGAGTATAAATCTATAATGATAATTGTTTGGTTTGAATTATGAATAAGGTGTTTGATAATTATTTTTAAAGTGTGAACCTTACTACCTAGAATTAGAGACTATCTGAAAAATAAGGATACTAAGATAGAATTTATATCAATTTTGTAATATTTTATAATTCATTAAATAAGGATAAGATTTTACTTGATTAGAAGAGAATTATATATATTTTTATGGAAATCCTACATGATAAAAATCCCTTTTAATAAATTTTGTGTGATTGAAGTCTCTTTTAAGATTTTTGATAATTCTTAATTGATATTTCTATGATCCATTAAGTGTTTTGATGTTTAAATTTGAGTTTTAAAGCAATTTTTTGCTTTTCAAAATACATTAGTCAACCAATATCTCATTGTAGTCAAACAATGTAACCAAAAATCATATTTTTTTGCCTTTTTAGTGAGTTTATTCTTTGTTTGATCGCTTGTATGATCACCTAGATTGCCATACCAGTTGACTAATATCCTTTAGTGGTCAACCAATGTTCCTAATTTTGAGACTCCCAACTTTCCTAAGAATTTGCAATGAGTTTAGTCACCATCCTTAGTCAATAAATAACCAACATAGGTCGACTAATATATGTCATTGGTCGACCAGTAAAAAAAAATTTTAAATCAATCCATGTTTTTTCTCCTCACCTCCACTCCTTACTTTTGATTATCTTTGAAACATAAATATCGATCGACCAGTCGAGGCATGCTGTCAACTAGTCCTCATATTTTTAACATCTTCTTTGCCTCTTTTTTTTAATCTCATATTTTATGTTTATATCATCTAAAACCCAAAACAATTCATTATTTTCCCTGAAAAACATCATCCCCCATCTCATTAACTTGTATCAAACTAAAATTTTGTTATTTGGGAACTTCTAATCTTTTTTTAATTAAAATATATCTGTTCAAGTTAATGCCTTCATAGTTGAATTGTAAAATGATTGTAGGCTATGTTCCTTTCAATTATATCAATACATATTTTTTTTTCAATTTTGGTAACTTATGTACTTTTCCATGTTTTTATTTTTGAAATTTTGGAGCTTTCAAAATTGTAACTTCTTTTATGAAATTATGGGTGGATATTGCAATTATGCTTTTATTTATTATAGTTCCAAACATCAAAACATGCCTTTGGTGCATTCAACGAATCATGTTAACTTAGACACAATATTAAAATTATGTTTTTTAAATTAGTCATAATTATAGATGCCTCTATCAAAATTGATTTTTTTTACTCTTCATATATTCAATATCACTCTCTAGAGAGAAAGTTTGGTAATTGTGATCAAATTCATCTTTTTTCACTGAGTTAGCTTTACACATCTCACTTTATATTATGTATTGTCAGTTAATAGTTTTTTTTATGATTCCAAAAAAGGGGATAAAGTTTGGTTACATTAGATTTAAGAGGAGTGATTACATTTAGAGGGAGTTATTGTTTCATTGTTTTCGTACTTCTAATACTTTATATAATATCCTTGAGTAAATTTATGTTATATTTACGTATAAATATTTCTTTGATTTTAAATATCTCTTTTGTTCTTGCTATTGAATTATTCTCTTCATGATAGATTATATTTTATGCATGAATGAAGAGGGGGCTAATCATTATCTTAATATTTATTTATGTGCTTAATTTTATTATTATTGTTCTCTAATACCACAATTGTTTTGTCATCATTAAGTTATTGTTGTAATTGATGTTTTAACTATAACAAAACATAATTACTACTACTATGTTTATTATTTTGATGAAAAGTAATATTAGAACAAAATGAAGCAATAAATTTAAGAAGATATTGTACAAAGCTTACAAAGAGAAGTTGAAGTTTTCAACTGATGACATAAAGATTAAAACAAGAACAAAAGAAGATCAAGGCTCGTTTAAGTTCATTTCACATTTTGTGTTACTATTTGTAAACTCGTTTTGTTAATTTGACGATCTAAAAGGCTCACTATGCATAATCATTTCATCTTACTTTGTTGCATAAATCTTTACATTCATCAAAAGGCACTGAAGCTTTTGATTTTAATATAAAATCCTCTTAGTCTTTCAAATAATCTTTTGTAAAGTGTTTTAATCATATTTTATTAAACAAATGGGTTAGTAGTTGACCAATATAGCTAAAGTTGATAAATTTGATATACCATGAGTTTGTAGCAATATTAGTTGATGCAATATGTGTAATGGTCAACCAATGCCCAAAGGCTAGTGAATTTGGTACTATAAATGCATATTGGTCAACCAGTGCATTGTTTATAGTTATTGTAACAGCTAATTTTTGGCTTTAATGCCTATCTTGGGTCCCAAAAAACTATAAATAGGTGTTTATCATTGGTTGTAGCATCAAGAAACATTTGAGTGTCTTTGACACATATTTCAAAAAAAATTTCAATCATTTGAGCATTTATTATCTTATTTTAAGTGTGTGAACCCTTTTGTGATTATCAAAGTATCCAAGTGAATAATTTTGAGTTGTAAGCTATTTTTAGGTTTATGATCATTGCATTGGATTTATCTAAACATGGTTTGGGATTCTCTTTATATTAAAGAAAGATTGAAAAGGAGGTTCTTATTTACAAAAATAAATGACTTACAATGGTTATTCTTCGCCTTGAAAGAGCCATTTTGTGCTTATCAAAGTATCCAAGTAAATAATTTCGAGTTGTAAGCTATTTTTGGGTTAATAATCATTGTATTTGATTTATCTAAAAGTGGTTTGGGATTTCTCTTTACCTTAAAGAAAGATTGAAAAAGAGGTTCTTGTTTACCAAAATAAATGATAGTATAATGGTTATTCTTCTCCTTGAAAGAAGAATTATAATGAAAATCCAAGACGAGTCTGAAGAGTGGATGTAGGCAAGGATTGCTTGCCAAACCATTGTAAATTAGTATGTGTTTCTCTTCCTTTACTCTCTTTACTTTATTGTTTACAACCATAACTAAATTCATTTACTTTTATTTCATTCTTCCATTTATGATCATTTGTAGACATTGTTTTATAAGTTAGTTTACTTTAATTAAAATATTGAAATCACCCCCTCTTAGGTGCCATTAGGGAATAACAATGTTGATTATATTAACACATTTTCTCCATTTTCCAGTTTGGACACAATAGGGATCTTACTTGCTCCAACTGAACAATTAGGATGGTTTATGTACCAATTAGATGTGAAATTTGTCCTTCTTAATGGTTTATTGAAAGAAGAGACATATATTCAATAACCAAAAGTTATTGAAGTTCGGAATAGTAGTGAAAACATGTTCTTGCACTACAACAAAGGAAGCATTTCCCAACTTTTTTTTGCGACGAAAAAATATTTGTTTTAAAAAGACAACCTTTTATGACGAAACATATCGTTCGTCACTAAATGTAAAGTTTTAGCGACGAAATCAAAAATCATCGCCTAAGGAAAAACCTTCAGCGATGTTCAAGTAAAATCATCACATAATCGAGACCAATGGATGACGATTTACAGTATTCGTTGCTAAATAGTGCAATTGCAACATAATCTGTAAACGTCACCATAACTTTACAAACAATTTGCGACGATGTTCATAAATGGTCACTAAATGTTATGTATTTTGCGACGATATTAACAAACGTCACCAAAAGGTCAATATTTCGTAACGAAATTGATGATTCGTTGTGAAACATTATACATTCAGTGACGACTGCTTTTAATCGTCGCTAAATATTAAACATTCAGAGTCGATATTTCAAAATCGTCACCAACTGTTTTGCATTCAGTGACGAATTTTTGGAAACGTCATTAAATGTTTACATTTAGTGACGATTTCTAAAAATCGTCACTAAATGACTGAAATTTTCATAAATTATGAAACTAACATTTTTATAATCTATCATAGTTAAGATATGTTTTATTAGAGATTTGTTTTGAATGTTTACAATGTGTTATTTGGAATAAAAAACTCACAACATATTTTTAAGACTTAAAACAATATTATTAATTAATCATTAGTATTTACTAACATTGCAAAAATTTGTAATGAAAATTTTAGTTTCTGCAGCTCCTTTGTTTTATCTCCACCGAAAATACCATCTTCCTTCTTACTCATCCATCACTTAAACACTTAACTTCTGCATTTTACCCATGTTACACCTTGCAAAGAAAACATTCCAGTACATATTTTGTTCTGCTTCTCTCTATTTGTTTTCTTTTCTCCATCCACCAAAATCTCTTCTAACCCCTCTCAACTGCTGAAATTTTTCTAAAACAATTAAGTGATGCTTAAAGATGAGGTTTTAATGTTTGTAAATTGGATGCATGCGTGAGTGGTGTATGTTTCCATGTTTATGGATTGATGCATGCGTGAATGGTGTGGATGCATATGTTGGTGGTGAAGGAAGAAGTAAATTCGGTGATATGATTAACAAGATGAAGGATTTTAGCAATGAAGTGAGCTGAAGCATGCTATATGCAATGTTTTTACTGAATATGCATCTGTATTTTGGACATAACTTGATCTGTGAGTATCCAAATTAGATGGTGAAGAAAAAGAGTAAACTAGAGACATATGGCTACATTTTTCATTGAGGAATCAAATTTGAAATCTGTCCTTAAGGGTCTTGAAATTTGTCTTGAAGTTGAGAATTGTGTTCTGTCAAAGTATGAAAATAGTCTATAGCTTTTTTATTATAACTTGCTTGATACTGAACTAAAATGCATAAAATTGTTGTCATTAGATACTTAAGACATTTTAAAACATTTGATTAGGAGAAGGTGTTGTCTAAATACCTCATTGTCAAAGTCAAAATGGTCATACAAATCTGACCTGAAATTTGCTTAAGAAAATTTGAAAAAAATTACAGAACATGTGATATGGAAAAATATGGATTAGGAATTGTTTTGGGGTTTATGACCAATCATCAATTGTTGAAATGTGCATTGATGTTATTTAACTGAAACTGAAGTAAAAATGAAGAGGTTATCAACTATAAATGATAGAATTTTGATAATGAAGTGTTTGATAAAATGGAAATCATGTTGTGGAAAAGGATAGGTTTCCTGAATGATATTATGTAGTTGAAGAGGTTTAATCAATTGATTAGAGTTTAATAGTTTCATGCAAAAAATTGGTATGTGAATGAGCATGGAATGATATTGTGTTTGTGGTAAAGTAATCTAGAAAATTGGAGTAAACTTGGTGTTAAAATGTATGTGAGTTTTGGATAAACAGAAGAAAGGAGGAAGAAAAACACAGCAGGGGAAAGTCGCGATCATTCATCTGCATGATTGTGACTCTGCTGAAAAATAAGGAAAGTCATGATCATGCTGCTGAAAAATGAGGAAAGTCGCGATCGTGCATCTGCACAATCGCGACTCTGCTGAAAAATGAGGAAATTTGGGCTATATAAAAGGGTGTTGTTTGGATGTTTTTCAATTTAATTCAAGTAAGGATGTTACCATATGAGGTATATAAGTTTAAATGAGTTCTTAAATGAATTTAATTGATGTTGAATGAAAGGATTGAAGTGAAAAAGAGGGTATTAAGGATTAAAAGAATGTTTTAAAGGTGTTGTAAATTGTTTATAAAGAGTATTAAAGAAACATACTTAAGAAATTGTCATTGAACATGCATCATAAATGATACATTCATAAATGTATTTATAACTAATATTCTTATGAAGATGCACGTGAGTGACATATAAATGAATATGATTGCATATAGAGGAGTACGTCGAGCGACCACTAACTAACAATGATATAATTATTTTTTTGGATTCCAAGTAACATGAGAGTCTATAAAGGTAAATGAGTCCCCGATGTCTGGATTCTCCAGATGGGTTCTTGCACATTCGAACGCACTAATTGAAATAGTAACAGTTGTTCCCTCAACAGTAGGGTTTTTTACACCCTGTTGCAACAACTTTTCCTGTAACATCCCCTCACTTATGAGAAGGGTATTTTGGTAAATTAGATCGGGTTAGAAATATTTAAAGTGTTTTTGACATATTCATGCATTCATATATGCACATGAAT
>JANZXP010000005.1:39092838-39109895 GCA_027576715.1 Erythroxylum flavicans
AACCATTCAAACTTGACTCAATAATAATTAAGAAATTATAATAAATTATTAATTTGAATCGAATTTAAATATTTCAAATCAGGGTTAAGAATTATGTTGAAATTTCATGTTAATAATATTTGATTGGCCTATATGTAATATTCATTGTTATGTGTATTTCATCATTATTTTTTCATAGAAATATAAAAGAAGATATTTTTAAAAATTAAAAATTTTGAAAATGAAACATTTTTTAAGTTATTTAAATCACAAATCTAGGGTAATTTACCCTATATTTTATTATAACTGATGAGTACGGGGTTTCTAAAAGAAAATAAATTTGTGATCAATCATAAATTTTTTTAATGTTTATAAATATTTATCAGATATTACATATTGAAAACCTCGAATTCCCATAATCTGTAAACTATAATCTACTCGTGTTTCCACAACCTACAATTTATAATGTATTTTTCTACAATTTGTAAGTATGATAAAATGCACTTAATTAGGGTAATATGTTACAAGCTGATCCTTTTCAAAAACAAATCCCTTAATATTAGTATTAATTCAATTAAAACATTTCTATTGCTTTTATTAATTTGAGACATAGTTTCAATTCTCTTCAAAGTCATATAGACTTAATTTTAGGTAAGAAGTGAGTGTTGACCAATAAAATTATGATAAGAATTGGTTTTTCTTATGGAATGTTACCAATAAAAGTTGCTCTGATGACTACATAAAAGGGTTTACTTCCATTCAAATTTAACTCCATTTAATGTGAAAAATCGATGTGTATACAAATAGTCTTGGAAGGTAATTTAATTAATTGTCACCAAAACAAATATCATTAATTTCTAAGAGGACTAATTTGATAAAGTAAACACACGCAAGAGATACTTTTAATTTAAATAAAACGATAGGGGCCTATCAAAATTTAAAACAACAAAAGGAGCCTGAAAAGTAAGATGAGCCTATTATGCAATAGGGACCTATTTAAGCAATAAGAACCTGTTAAGAGATAGAAGCCTGTTAAATGACAGGAGCCTACTAAAGGATAAATCTATTTAAGACAATTTAAAATAGAAGGCGTATATTCAAATGAAAGGAACTTCTTGCAAGTTGAAAAACAGAAAGAATCTGTCAAAAGTGAAGTAGCCTTTTGTTGAAATAAACACACACACACAATATAATGCAGAAATATAAAAGTTAAGAGATGAGAGAGAAGGACACAGTCGGTTTATACTAGCTCCGCTTACAATTCAAGTCTACATCCAGTCCCCAAGTATCTAACTTGAATATTTCACTATAAAATCAAGTAGTAATTTGACGAACCTCTTCAAGTTTACGAGTACAAATTTTTCAAGGTTCTCCAACCTTCTAATGAGTACTTATTTTTCAAGGTTCTCTAACCTTCTTGCGAGTATATATTTTTCAAGGATCTCCAATCTTCCAAATTAGTAGTATTTAGCTAGCATCTACAAGCTCTTAGCAAATGAAGAAGTAATTTGTTCCAGATAAGCTTCAATGATCTCTCCCAAAAAGAATTGTTACTTTCTAAGACACAAGACATTTGATAATGATATGACTTTCAAGGGTATCGATATATCTCAATAATTTGGCTTTCTCTCTTATTTCCTTCTAAGCTTCTCTGTTTTACAACGCTTAAATAGACATTTTCTTCAACTAGCTGTTGCTTTATTTCTGAATTTGACTTTGAATCTTCAATATTATCTCTACTAGTGGTATAATATTCAAAGTTGTGTATTTTACAACCGTTGTTGATTTGATGATAGATTAATTTTTGAAAGTTCCTGAATCACGAAGGTTTCTAATATCTTCACACAATATAAAGTATGGTAGTGTTCTCAAGGTGTAAATTTAGTAAACAAGCATATATGAATCGAGTCTCGTCACTTAACTGTAAGTCGGAAAAAGTTGATACAAGAGTTCTTCATGGAATTGGAATAATTATGTCAATAAGTCCCCAAATCACTATGATTTGTATTCTCCTTTTGCTTTGGTTGACGGACTATTAAAAATGATTTTGCTTATCATGAGTAACCACGCAAAGGTCAAAACTGTTTCTCGAGACCCTAGCTATCTAATATAATAATGTTCTTTAAAATTAACTTTAGGCTAAAAGAGAAAGGTACTTAAAATATGAAAACAAAGTAATAATATTCTATGACTTTTGACACGAAAAGGCATTTGCATTTGCATGACAAACTGAATTTCAATTACAAAGTCTTATCTTTCCAATTTTCATTTGAATTTGGAGAGATTACTGGGTTTTTACTTTCATTGTAAGCAGCAATGAAATTACATAAGGTTTAAAGTGATGCAAATAAAAGAGCTGAGTATATACGAAAGATGCTTTCTTTTCTCTTTTTTGTGAAGTTCAAATTCTGCTATAAGTAACCCTACTTCCTAAAACCCACTCCATAAAAAAAATATATCACCAATAAAATAATATTCCATTGATAGTATTTATCTTGAAAGGGCTTCATAGTTAGTTAATCAAATCTCAATAAAGCATAATGAGAAAGAGATTTTTAAAAAAAAAAGAATAATCTTTTGCAACTATCTCTCTGCCTTGTGTAGAAATATTCACATTCTCTCGAATGTGCATGCAGCAATCCTATCCATTCATCCTTCACCAGAAGCCAATCATGATAGCCAGCTAGAGGAATGGCCCCACACATTTCCATATTTGTCTAGACAAGCAAACACGGGAACCCACTCATGGATGATCTAATCATTCGCTTTGAGATGTGCCACGTCAGCTGCCGCACGATTAGATCAGAGTGTTCATTGGCTGCTGCAGCACCTGATCAGCGTGGATTATGAAGCGCTCTTGCATCTCTCTTTTGGTGTTTTGCTAAGTTTATGTGTAATATTTGTTATTTTACATAATGTATATGCATGCATGTATAGATTATGGAACGTTCTGCTACTTCAAAACGCAAGCTATGACTAGGAGGCCGGAGCTTAGCACTTCTGTCCACAATCTCTAAGTACGGAGATTCTTCTATGTATTCATAGTTATTATCTTTTATTATCTTGTCATATTGTTTCGACTGTAATTAAAGAAATACTGTTAGTCTTGAATTGTAAAGCTATTGTTGTTTCTTTTTGGGCAGCCTTATGTTATGAATGCAATATATAAGCTTGTAGGTGTTTGACCATAGACCTCTCAGTCTCTGATAATCATTCAACAAGACACAGATGTAGTTGACTGACACCCAGGTAGCTAGCATAGCTTTGACATGCTGGTTTTTATTGGTCAACAGGACTTCTATTCTCACTATATAACCAAATCCACGGAACAATGTTTTTTGAAGGAAAAAAACAATGAAAACCTTCAAATTTTGAAGAGGTCTGGGAAAAGCTGTCTGCTTTTCTTAAAACTGTAGGGAAATGCAAGTCTAACAGTACTTGCATTGAATCACTCTTCGAGACTCGGGAGGCTTGTTAAGTATAATAATAGTTGAAAGTTGATACTACTACTGTTGTGTAGCCGCTAAGCTGATATTGTACTTCAGTTTTTCTCTTATAATGGAAGGCTGTGGCTTCTAAAAACGAACACACAAGGAAAGATAGCCATTCGTTAATTATATCAAAGGCATAGGTAGAACTGACATACTTTTATCCGATCGAGTTTATTTTGATTCTTGGCCAGAACTTGAAAAGACGTGCATAATATACACACTACAACTACAAGACACTAACCCTTTCCAACTTTTTTGCGTCATTACAGCAGATATGTAAGTCCAAAACTGAAGCTTTACTGTACCATATCTATGACATTGAAAATGATAATTCAAACAGCAACTTTACATAGAAAGACAATTATTATCAACTTAAAGCCTCATTCTTTACCAGAATTGAGAAAGTAATACAATGAAGTAATGGTCATAAGGTTTTTCAATGTGTAGCAATTATCAGTTTGGCACTGATTTCTGATATAGTTGAGTGCACAAGAAGTTTTCCTACCTGAAACCACTGCAGCAGTGCAGCTACATTAAATGGTAAAGGAGGTATATTGTACAAACAAAATGCCAGTAGTAATGTGGTACGGTTATATCTGCACCTACCGTCAAATTTGCGTGTGATCACATGGGCTTGATTGATATTCGTGTTTGTATAATACCAATTAATGGACAAACAAGGGTCCACATATCTAACTAGGGTTTTTAGATATATAGTGCTAAGACAATTCTTTAATTATTGGTCGATGAGAATTTTGCACCTTCCATCAGTTTTTTAGCAAATAGCAATGTATGTGCATATAGTTATAGAAAAGGAGGGCAAAAAAGCTTAAATTCGTTCTATAATCTCATTTTTTATTCATAAGGTAATGAACTTTAGATTTAATCAAAAGTAAAAATCAAAGTTTGAAATCAATTTGATAAAGGAAAGTTAAGAAACTAAAATATTACTTTTATTTTTCTTATTAAAAAAACCACCTAGAAGCTTTATAGACTATGAGGCTACTTGCGTTTGAAACTTTACTGTACTCTTAATTAACAGGAAGTTGAGGGTTCTCCGATAGCTTGGCGAGGCATGTTTAATTGTTTACACGGTAGGACACAAAGCTATCGAAAGACATGACTTCTGGTTTTGGCTTTATTTAACAAAAGTAGCAACCTCCGGCATTTTCTGATCGAGTCCTGAGGACCTCAGGGATCCTTTCTTGTCAACAGTCTTCTTTCTCAGCCTCTTCTTGTAGCAATATTTGTCACAACTTTTGCCATAGCTCAATCATTATTTATCCCTAGAAAATCAATCACGACTAGGAAATGGCAGTCTTAGCTTTGCTTTAGGAGGAATGTGTTTACATGAATCTGTGAAGAGACGATTCAATTTCTGATCTTTTAATTTCATATGGATATTATAAGCCAGTTTTTGTATATCTGGAATTAATAATACTAAATCCTTTTCACATTATATAGAACTAGACTTTCATTGTTAAATCGGAACACCTGATTCTCATTGAATTACCTTAGACATTCCGTACGCTAAGCCTCTAACATTAAATTGATTTCTTTCTGACAGTTGGCTTATATAAAGTAAAACATTGATATTTATGAATTATGATATTGCTATATAGACTGATTTTTTTTTCCTTGCAATTTAGGGAGGGCTAGCTGTATACAGGATCATAGTCATGTAAGGTTGAATGATCATTTCAAATCCTATTCCAACATTAGCCTTATGGAGTTTAGCTTACCGTGTCGAATAAAGAGTTAAGTTAGTCTCCATTACCAAAGCAAATTGCTCCCGTAATATTTTCTATGTTTGGTTTCTGTTGACAAGGTTCTTCTTATAAGTTTAAGTATAAGAAATATTCGTTTTGGCGTGGATATAGAAATACGACGGAAAAAAAAACAAAATTGCCATGCAATATCTTGACCAGACAAAAGTCCCCTTAACAATATAATAAGGCAGTCAAATTTGTGTTTAAACAAAACTGAGTCTTAACTTTTATGATGATATATGGAAAACAAGAGGGTAAGTACGGAATCAGCCGCCTGTGTAATATTATGTGTAGAGCGTGGGGATAAATGCCATACGAGCACGTTGCTCTGGTTATTTTGGAAGTACGTATTTGGTGTAGGGAAAGCGTGCAATGGTACAAACGAGTCCCAACGACGAGCCGTTTGACTACAATTTTTTTTTAATATATATTAGGTATTTAGTTTTGTCGGACTAATTCTAAACTCTTAAGACCTCACTTCAAAATTTTATAAGAGGTAAATCTGAAATTTCAAGATCTCTCAAGTTCTTACTTAACCTGTACACTTCTCTGCATAAGGAGTCGTCACATACTGATTGGTCGGCTACTGATTGATCATTGCTTCCTCAGTTAACATCAGGTTCCCATCAGTCTCAGGTTTTCAGTAGTTCCACACTCCCACGCTGTCATTAGAAGAGAGACATCCATAATTGATCCGACTAAGGAGCATTTCTAAGAAATTAGAGGATTATCAACAGGAAAAATTCTCCCTCTCTCTCCCTTTAATGATTCGAACTCAAAACTTCTTATTAAGAACAGAGACTTAATTAAGAAGTTGAAACTATTGGATCACTCTTACTAAACAAGGAGACTCAGAAATTAAGCCAGTCAGTTACATTTAATCAGTTTTGTTTTGGTTATTTTGGAGGTACGTATTTGGTGTTCTAAACATTGAAATGAGTCCTGACGACATGTCGTTCGACGGGGAATATAGGTTCAAAACATGAGGGAGCATGTGCCTGTGCATGTGCATGTGCCTAATGGGTTCCCCTAGAATAGAATGAGCCAAAAAGTGAGATTAAAGGAGGGGTTGAGGGAGCCTAGTCAAAAAGGCAGGATCCTAAGCACTGTGGAGGTGTCATTATCTGCACCTCTCTTCTCTATACTGTTTCGTCGTTTTCTCTTTTGTCACGCGTCCCTCGTTCATTAGTCTTCTCCACCTCTTCCTATTACAATAATTAATTAACTAATTATGAATAACCATCTAATTAATTTGAAAGTATAGGGAAATTAGGTTCTAAATAGGAAAATTAGGTTCTAACTTAAGCATCATCTAGCATAGGGAAAAACTTGCCCTTAGTTAATTGTGGGTTTAGATGATCAATCTAATGGAAAGTAATTTTCTAAATATCTCATATTTTTAAATTTAACACGATTGAATTACGCAAAGGAATTTATTATTATTTAGTTGGCTTAATTTATATTTATATTTATATTTAATTCATTAAATAATTTATTCATTTCTAAAAATTTTCAAAAACAAATTTGTCTTTCAACTTACTAATTTGCAATTACTAGATGTACTTAAACTTTCTAAATTACAACATTATATGTGTAATGTCACTCCTGCTGGTGCTACATAGATCAATATATTGCATAGAGAAGATTAAGGTGATCATAAATTCATACGTTTTATATTCACTTGAGTGTATTTGACAAATAAAACTGGCAAAATTATCGTTCAGTTTATAACAATATCAACATCTAATAAAAATTACATTGGCATGCAAAATTTAGAAAAATTCAATAATACGTAATCTTACCTCTAATTAATATAAAGATTGTTTTCATATTATTCAATTTATACTTGATAAGTATTTTCATCATCATCAATATATAGTTACATTTAGCACAAACTTGAGGTCTGGAAAAGTTTAATAGCATGTTGTCTTATTCTTATTTAGTAGAAAGATTATTTCCTATAGACCTACATGTAAATATGATTTGATAAATATTTTAAGAACATAAATTTGTATCAGATTTCTAGTGGTTATTAGTAATTATTTATACCATAAATAATATAAAATAAATTTTATAATAAAATAACCACTAATAATTACAAAAAGAATTAGCGTATAATTGGATAAATATTTCAATTCATACTCTAAAAACAGTCATTACATAACTTTGCTGCCTTAACCGAAATAAAACCTATAAGAATAATTGAAATATGGGAATTTTCATTTTGTGGTGTATTTTGCTCTTAGGACAGCAAAATACACCACAAAATGAAAATTCCGATATTTCAATTATGGGAAATTTACGTATAGGGTTGATCAGAAGTACGTGACATGAAGCGAAAGTGAAACTTATACGTATAGGGACAGAGCTGCGCTTGAAACGAGACGAGAGAACATACCCTTGAAGGTTGATACAGATATGGGACCATTGTTTCTGTGCAAAAATTCGATCTTTTTCGTGGACGACACGACCCTATTTCCTTTCGCGTACTCTCTCTTCTCTCTTCCTCTCTCTCCTTCTCAAAGTCTTTCAACTTCTTGTTGTTAAATTCGATCCCTTTTGCTCTTTCTTTCTATGTACTAGTTTGTTCTGAAGAATCCATGGAAATGGAAGATCATAATAACCATAATCAGTTAGGGATCGATTTAAGGCAGTTCATTAGCAGGAGGCCAACTCATTTTGCAGCAATCCTACAACCACAACCACCTCAAGACCTCTTCTCTGCTCATAGAAATCACCATCACCTTCATCATCTGCAACAACCACAAGTAGCTCAACAACAACACTGTGATTTGATGATGCTCATGCCTAAAGATTGTGGGTTGCATGAATTTCGCTCTGGTTCTAGCTCTGATGCTTGTATGACTACTGCTCTTCACTCTACTGGTGCTAATAGTGGAGATAACACTGTTGCTGCTTCTGTTGTAATTCCATCACTTAGTAGCTTAGAAGTTGAAGGTGGTGTTTATTTTGGTGGCGACGGTGGTACTGGAAGATGGCCTCGACAAGAGACTTTAACTCTTCTCGAAATCAGATCTCGTCTTGATTCCAAGTTCAAGGAGGCTAATCAAAAAGGACCCTTGTGGGATGAAGTTTCTAGGTATTCACTTACCCTAATTTTCTAATTGTTTTTGCTTCTCTACTTTGTTGGTTTTTTTCCGCTTTCTGTCCTCACTTGTTACTATTTTGTTTTACTCCAAGCTCTCTCCTTTTTGGTTCAATATTGCCTTTGAGATTAATTCAAGTGTCATCAAATATGATTATGCGCAAAAGTCGTATGCTTTTGTATGATTTAGGTGACCGGCTTTGCCATTTGACGTAGGTTCAAGAATGTTTCTTAGTTACTCCATCTTTTCTTCAGATAGTTTCGTACATATCTCTTGTTATCCAGTGGCAATGCTATGATCTTACAAATGCGCGACTGGTTTGACCGCAAAATGTTGCTCAATCACAGACCTAGGTTATGTAACTCTTTTTTGCTTCTTTTTGGTGTTTCGTGTTCGAAGAATAGCTAATTATGGCTAGTGAATGGTTCCATTCGTGGATGGTTTCGGGCTTTGAAAATATGTATCCTTCTTTCTAGTGCAAGTTCCATTGCTCTTTTACTCAAAAACTAATATCTTCCCGGAAGTAGTTATCGGGAGTTGCCCACAGACTCTCTGTCTAGACAAATTGAATGGTCTTGTACTATATTGGGATGACTCCAACTGCCCCGCAACAGGAGCATATGTAATTGCTCAACAATGCCACTGCTTTTTATCACTTAAAAATTACCATTCTTTAGTCTTCACTTCAGCCTAATTTCAATCCAAATTAGGGTTCCTTCTTTTATTTGTTTTAGCCCTTCCAAATTTTGATTTTGTCATTCCACTTTTTAAATGAGTATTTTTTTTAATCTCAATTTCACTTCCTAGGATCATGTCTGAGGAACATGGATACCAAAGAAGCGGCAAGAAATGCAGAGAAAAGTTTGAAAATTTATACAAATACTATAAGAAAACTAAAGAAGGGAAAGCCGGTAGACAAGATGGTAAGCACTATAGATTCTTTCGGCAACTTGAAGCTCTTTATGGAGAAACCAGCAGTTCAGTTTCAGTACATGAAACTCATTTTGTGGGCAGAACTCAAACTACAACCAACACCTCTACACAAGCTAACCAAGTGGCATTTCATTCTCAAAAGCTCTGTGATAGCCTTAGCCTCTCTAACTATTCTGAATTTGACACTTCCTCGTCCGAGGACAATGATCTAAGCACCGCCACAATAGTTGAGAATGATTCAACTGAAAAGAGAAGGAAAAAAAGAGGCGGGATGATCTTGAAGACAAAGATAAGAGAGTTCATTGATTCCCAGATGACAAAGCTAATGGAGAGACAAGAGGCTTGGCTCGAGAAATTGACAAAGACACTTGAACGAAAGGAACAAGAGAGGATGTTTAGAGAAGAAGAGTGGAGGAAGGAAGAAGCTGTGAGGGTAGATAGAGAGCACAAGTTTTGGGCCAAAGAGCGAGCTTGGATTGAAGCTCGTGATGCCGCTATAGTGGAAGCTTTAAACAAGTTAATGGGTAGAGAAGTGAATGTGCCATCTTCTAAGGAGCTTGTGGGTGCTGAAGTTCAGAATCATAGTGACAACCAGAATGATAATGGAAGCGAGACAATAAACAACGGTAACATCTGGCCTGATTCAGAGATTACAAGGTTAATTCAATTGAGAAATAGTTTGGAAGATAAGTTTCAGCAAAATGGGTGTCCAGAAGAAGTTTTATGGGAGGATATAGCAGGAAAAATGGCATATTTTGGTTATGAGAGAACTGCAATAATGTGCAAAGACAAATGGGATACTGTCAACAATTCTCTTAGGAAAACCAATACGTCTAACAAGAAACGCAAGGAAAATTCAAGCAACTATTGTTTCTTCCCAAGTAATGAGTCTGTATACAATCCAGGCGTGCCATATTGTGAGATTAGCGAACAAGGTCCTGAAACTGTAAGGACTCAACCTAACGATAGCTCTCCGCCAGAAAATTCTAATGCTGGGAATATGGTGAGTGATAGCTGCTTTCCTTTCCTGATGAGTGATGGATCAGAAAACTTGTGGGGCAACTTTGCTTTGAAGCTTAATAAAGGAGATCAAAACCTGTAAAAGCAAAATAGGAAGTCAACTGACCAATTCATCTACTTACTAGGCCTCTGGAGATAATGTAACATGTAGGAGGAGACGGTTTAACCAATTAGGACCGTACGGAGTTGACGTGGGTACACAATACTGAGCGGAGAAGCTGAAATAGGGGCCTAATGATAGATGTGTTGGCATCGATCGTTGTCATAGAGAGTTGATTCAAAACGAACAAGTTTTTCCTCCTTCAAGACTTGCAACGTCACGACTATTGATTGACAGGTTCTGAATCAAGCCCTGAGATTTTACTTTTTGGAATAAAATTTCTTTGAGGAAACAGTTGCCTTCTATTGGTACTTCAACTTTCCATTGCATGGATGTCCCATGTTTTGCTATTTTCTTTTCTTCCGATGATCAACGAGTAGGTGTTCATATAATCCACTTTGTTGGCTGTGTTTAAAAGCAGCAGTCACACTGGACTGAAGAAGTTATAAGGATACAAATATACAATCCCTTCCTACAATTTGATCTATTTGACATTAAACTGTGGCATGTTTTTGCTTCTTTTTTATTTTTGACGTATTAGGAATAACATTCAGGAATGATTTCCATCGTACTTTTCATTCTCAAATTGTAATCTTTTTTGTTTGGATCACCGACTCTGGGAGCCGAAGATTAAATTTGATGTACTGGAATAATTTCACAATTTGTAACTATTATATTTGCTTAACCTGAAGATTTATTTTCTCAACTGGAAACTAGCTAGACTTTCTTTTGTAAAACGATCTGGGGTTTCTGGGAGCGAACTCAGTGTATAGATAACAAAATGGACTCTCTTCTGGTGGCTTACATCGACATTCTACTGTGACGTACTTGGATTTTTTTGAAATTTCTTCAGTATACTCGATCAGAGCATCAAGAACTAACCTGCTTGAAGAAGATGAGTTAAATCCTTCGGTACACTTAACTAGGTATGATGCAACCGACTGACGCCGTGTCAGTGTCACCAAGACCACCTTAATAGTGACTCTTACCAGTATCTATACAAGGTACCTTTGTATACTTTACGGAGTTCAGACAAAATGCCTAACGAAGATTTAACGGTTGTCATCCTCCCAACACTAACTAAGCTTCATGGTAAGTAGTGGTAAATTTTCGGTCTCGTCTTTCGTTTTTCGTTAACTAGTCAGGTCAAGCCCGACTTATTAATCTCTGAAGCATCTTATAAAGTATAATCCAGCCTTATAAAGCAAGTGAACATTTATTTCAAACGTTGCAAGAAACGAAAAGGACAAGTACCGATCTCGATCTTTAGAGAAATTAACATGAAATTGTTTACCTATCTCGATCAATCTTTAGGGAAATGTTTTATTTTATTTTCCTCGAAACAGTTAAAGTTAATATATTATCAGCTTTTAACATTTCTTTTCTCTGAAAAAGGGGATATCTGAACACAACCTTAGCGTGTGAACTTTGAGAAAATCGGTGTAAAACAGTATCAACTTTCATGATAAATTCGTAGACTGTTAAAGAAAAGATTGATGTCCAACCCTCTCAAACTTACTTTCAATAACAGACATGAAAGTACCAATTGCATAGGAAAAAAGATAGATCCAATGTCATGTTTTTTCCTCGTAGATAGGGACTTATACGTACTTAGGAAAGAGTAAAGAAGCTTCCCGTCAGGAGAAGCCAAGGCATTGCAAGACATTGCAGTGAGGTGACCAAAACCGGCAAATGTACTGCCAATAAATAGTATGCTTGCTTTGTTTCAGGCTTTTCTCCCCTTCTTTTCAATGTTGATTGGCCTTCTTTTTCTCTTTTGCTTGCAGCAGTGGGTTTAGACGTTTCTTTAATTAAAAATCAATGGAAAGCTATCAGTTGACAATCATATAAAGAACGTCGAAAACCCGGCTTTTATTAGATTTAGGGTTTCTGCCATTTGATGTGACATTACTGACGTTAACATAAAACTGCTAATTCTGCATCTCCCAAGTTTGCCTGTAATTAGCGAAAGGGAGCTTTCTACACTATACTATGTTTGCAGGCTTACGATATGGAATGAACATCTCTGCAAGAGGGTGAGATTTGTTTCCATTTGCGTTATGTTGTTTTTGTGCTTTTTGTCCTTAAACAGGATATCGTCCGAGCCTTGTTTAGTTAGCTTTAACAAATTGTTTGCTAAGAACCTCTCATCCAAGCATCACGGGTTCAATCTCTAAGAAAGGAAAATCACGATATCATAATCACGACTTGGGCTTAAGCAATTGTTCTGAACCATAAGAATAGTTAGGCAGCTTAGATTAATAGAGACATAATTGCAATACCCTGAAATTTCTACTCTCAGTCTGGCCCTGCTTTTTGTGAACAATCGCCCTAGTAGGTGGATCACGCTACAAGGTTCTTGAAAGCGTGACTATGACAGAAGAGATCCTCCTTTGGACATCTAAGCCTGGACCATGTTTTAACGAAAAGATGCCTTAATCTTCTCTTTCTTTTTATTTTCATTTTTGTCAAGTGGCCCAATATCCACATTTTTTTCACTTAAAAACACACACCCGAGTTCATCCCAGATATGGCAATAATGTTAAAAATGGATCAATTATGTTAGTGAAGTAATTAATTAAATTTGATTCATTTCCTAAGTTTACGTTTTTTTTTCGTTATGCATGTATTTCTATATTCAAAAACTTATAATTTCTAAGAGTTATAATTTCAACAAGTTCATTATATCTCATGTATTACGAGTTGTCTTTTACACTTATAAATATTTCTAGTATAGTTGAAACTAAGAGAAGAAGCCAAGAAATCAAATTAAAGTAAATTCACAAAAAAGAGTTTGAGTGTTCTCCCTTCTCTATTTATCCCCTTATTTTGCTTCAAATTAGTACCAGAATAAGATTATTTGAAAAATGTCTAATTTCGTTGTTGCAATTCCCAAACTCATAGACAAGAATTATGATAATTGGTGTGTTTGTATGAAGGCGATTATGGACTCTTAAGATGCATGGGAGATGGTAAAGCAGGGATATGAAGAATTGGCAAATGAAAGAGTGTTGAATCAAGCCCAAATGAACACATTGCAAAGGAATTATAAAATGAATCAACATTTTCTTAGCATTATTCATGCGACATTAGATGATGAAATGTTTGAGAAAGTGTTAAAGTTCAACAAAGGCAAGCAAGCTTAGGAGATTATTCAAAATGTTCACAAAAGAGTTGGCAAGGTAAAAAAGGTGCGTCTTCAAAATTTAAGAGGTGAGTTTGAACTCTAGTAAATGAAGGATTCCAAATTTATTCATGATTATTTTATAACAGTTTTGACGACAACCAATCAAATGAGGAGATATGGTGAAAAATTAGAAGATACTCGAGTGGTGGAGAAAATTAGTCTTACTCTTAATTTAAAATTTGATCTTGTTGTTGTGGCTATTGAACAATCCCAAAAATTGGAAGCCATGACCATTGATTAATTACAAGGATCTTTACAAACTTATGAAGAAAGATTGAATAAAAAGGTGTCTCTAGTTCAAGCACTTCAAGCTGATGTTTCTTTTAAAGACAAAGAGCAAAGGCCCTTTAGCTCATAAGGAAGAGGAAGAGGTCGAGGTCAAGGCCATGAAAAGACAGATATCATAGTGGTGGTAATCGTGTTTGTGAAAGAGGAAGAGGAAGAAACATACATCAATTCAATAATGAAGAATCAAGCCCACAATCATAAAGCTCAAGAGGTCGTGAAAGTTATGACTATAGGAGAGGAGGTGGAAGAATGTATGAAAAGTCTAATATCCAATCCTATAATTGTCATAAAAATGGTCATTATTCCTATTAATGTTAGAGCTCTACTAGCAACCAAGGAGAGACTCATCTTTTGGAAGAAAAAGAAGGAGAAGAAGAACTCTTATTATTAGCCAACAAAGGCGACAAAAATGAATTCAGGTGGTATCTTGATATGGGTGCAAGCAACCATATGAGTGGAAACAAGGGGCTATTCATGGATTTTGATGAGATGCAAAATGGAAAAAATATTCCTATTAAAGGTAAATGTGGTGTTCTTGTCTTTACAAAAAATGGTAGCTATAGAATTATTTCACATGTTTATTATGTCCTTCTCTGAAAACAAATGTTTTAAGTTTGGGACTAGAGGAAGAGTATGATATCTACTTAAAAGATGCTTGTTACACTTTAAAAGAAAAGGCACCTAATTTGATAGCAAAGGTTCTTATGTTAAAGAATAGAATGTTCTTGCTCAATATCAAAGTTGATCCTCCAAGGTGCTTAAAGATATGTGTCAAAGATTTCTCTTAGCTTTGACACGTATGATTTAACAGTCTTAATTTTAAAGGATTAAACTTATTGTCAAAAGAGCACATGATGGATGGGTTGCCTCTCATCATTTAACTCAATCAATCATGTGAAGGATGATTCTTGGGAAATCAAGTGAGAAAGTTATTTCTAAACGAGTTCACTTCAAGAGCCATTAAGCCACTTCAACTAGTTCATGTTAATATTTGTGGCCCAATCAAGTCATCCTCTTATGGTAAAGCTAACTATTTCTTACTTTTTATTAATGATTTTTCTCGTAAAACTTGAGTTTATTGTTTGAAGGGTAAGGATGAAGTTTTGGAGCCTTCTAAAGATTCAAAGCCCAAGTTGAAAATGAGAGTGGATTGTTATCAAAGCTTTAAGAACAGATAGAGGAGGAGATTTTGTGAAGTTCAACAAACTTTGTGAAGCTAATAATATTCGTCATTTTCTCATGGCTACATACTCTCCACAACATAATGAAGTTGTGGAACATAAAAATAGATCCATTCTCCACATAATAAAAAGAATGTACAAAAGCAAAATCTTTCCTAAAAAGCTCGGTTGAAGCTATCAGTTACACTATGTACTTGTCCAACCTATCCTTACCAGAAGTATTCATGGGATGACACCTCAAAAAGCTTGAATCGGTAAGAATCTTGTGGTTTCTCATTTTTGAGTCTCATATATGCATGTTCCAAAAGAGATGAGGACAAAGTTAGATGAAAAGTGAACAATATGTCTTCATTAGATATAGCTCAAATTCTACGGGCTATAAGTTGTTTAATCATACTAATTGAAAGACTGTAATTAATAGAGAAGTTGATTTTTATGAAGAAAACTCATGGAAATGGGACGTCTCTCAAAATAAAGAAAGTATTTCATTTCCTATGTTTGAAGATAAAATCGTGAAAAGCATGAAGATATTGGCGTTACACCTTACTCAGTACTCACAAAGAGATGCATCTTCTTCTAGATCACATAAGGATTCTAGAATAATTAGAATTTTAAGAGATCTTAATGAGTCCATAGAGATGATAGAAAATACAACATTATTTTATCTCTTTGTCGATTCTAAGCCACTACAATTTGGAGAAGCAATACAAAAAGAAACAAAGACTTGTAATGGATGAAGAAATCTAAGCAATTCAAATGAATGACATGTAAGAGCCTCTACTCGTCCAAAGGGGAAAAAGGCGATTGGTGTGAAGTGGATATATAAAGTCAAAAGAAATGCTCAAGTAAAAGTAGAGAAGTATAAGGCAAGGCTTGTCACTAAAGGCTACACTCACTCAGTAACACTGAGTCGATTATAATGAAACGATTGCTCCCGTGGCTCGATTAGAGACAATTTGTTTAATCATCTTTATGGCTCAAAAGAAGTAGAAGATCTATCAATTGGATATCAAGTTTGCCTTCTTGAATGGCTACCTTATGGAGGAGGTGTATATCTAATAACCATTGGGGTATGTCATGAAGGGGCATAAAGATAAAGTGCTAAAGTTGAAGAAAACAATGTATGGCTTGAAATAAGCTTTGAGGGCTTGGTACAACTATATTGAAAAATGTTTTCAAAGTCATAGATTCATCAAATGTCTACAAGAACATACTCTTATGTCAAAGAAGGTGAAAATGGAAGCATTCTTCTTATATGCCTATATTTTGAAGACTTAATCTTCACACACAACAATAAAACGATGTTTGACAAATTTAAGAAGAAAATGGCTAAAGAATTTGAAATAACTAATATGGGACTTATGTCCTGTTATCTTATTATTAAAGTAAAGGACGATGAAGATGGAATTTTTATTTCTCAAGAGACTTATGGAAGAAAAGTTCTTGAGAATTCAAAATGAAGAATTGCAAGCTCGTTAATAACCTAATTGATTATGCAAAAAAAAATTCAAAGTTGGATGATAAAGTAAATAGGTGGATCCAACTCTTTATAAAAACTTTGTTGAAAGCTTGAGGTACTTGACTTGCATGAGACTTGACATTCTTTTTGGAGTAAAAGTTGTAAGTCGTTTCATAAGCTCTAACTATCACTCACATAACAATGGCTAAAAGAATTATGCGATATGTCAATTATTGACTATGACTTGCATTATTCTCCCTTACCCAGTTTCAAGCTTGTTGGTTATAGATCGAGGAGGTTATTGATGATAGAAAGAGCACAAGTGAATTCATATTTTTCATGGGTGATACTGTAACATCCGGTTTCCAGATAACGGGTTGAATTATAAAAAACGGGTACATGAGAGATTAATCGGAGAAATGAGGAAAACACATCTCATGTTCATGCATTTGTGAACAGTGATATTTGCACATGAAAAATGTCTGTACATGCATTCATGACATTCTTCCCGGTATAAGTGTGAATAAGTGTGATTTTTGAAAA
>JANZXP010000005.1:39138796-39155661 GCA_027576715.1 Erythroxylum flavicans
GGTCTAGTAAGAGGCAAAGCTCAATTGCTCTATCTACTGCAGAAGCTGAATACATGTCAGCTGCAAGCTGTTGCTCATAGACTTTATGGATTAAGTATCAATTAGAAGATGATTCAATAAAAGAAGAACAAATCCCAATCTTCTGTGGCAACACAATTGCTATCAACCTGTCAAAGAATCCAATACAACACTCAAGGGTAAAGCATATCCAAGTAAGGCATCATTTTCTGCGAGACTATGTTCAGAGGGGAATTATCAGTCTACAGTTTGTTAGACGAATCATCAATGGGCAGATATATTCACTAAGCCCTTGAATGAAGAAAGATTTAAAGAAATAAAATGAAATTTGAATATGGTAGTGTTGAGTGATAAATAGTCTGACACGTCATAACCCAGAGGATTTTTACAGAAGGAAGATAAAAAGTCGTAAGTGTTCTATAGCACAGTAACTATAAGTTACAAACGGTAACTTGAGATGGTAGTATATAAGAGATATCTTCTCAAAAGGTTCAAGATATCATCGACTTAATAATACTCTTGAAATCCTCTAAAACTGATGCTTGCGAAGCTCTTAAATGAAAACTGTTCATTACTCTTGATTTCAAGCCCTTTCGTTTACGTTTTCATCTTCAGAAACTAATCTCATTATTTTGAGGAAGTTCCTACTGTCTAAAGAGCATAATGGATCTAGCTATGATTTATGGAAGACTAGTTGGTTTCGATTCCTTGAACAAGAATCAGATGGACATTGAATCGAAAGTCAAGGCAACTGGATGGAAATTTTTCTTTCAGGTTCGTGAAGCTGTTTATCTGAATGAAGTTTATGAGTTTTGAAAGAATATGAAAGTAGTAGACGATACTGTAGTATCAATGGTGGATAGATTATCAGTTATTATGATATTGGAGATAATCAAGAAGGTCAGTTGATGTCCTTGTGTTGGAGAAGAGCTGTCTCACAACACTAAATGGATGACTGAAAGCCTTGTAAAGAAGGTATATGTTAATCGAAAACTATATGGATGTAGCGATCCAAAGGACAAGAAGGCAGTAAATCTTGTTCCGAAGGCCAGGGTTCTACACACAATACTTTTTCACTGTATTCTACCAAGAATAGGATCGAAGAATGTTATAACAAACATAGATGAACAATGTCTGTTCTACCTTTTCAACCATCAGCCAGTAAATCTTCCATACCTAATTTTAGGGTATATGATGAAGACAAAGAGGGATTCCAATGCCTTACGTTATGGCATGATGTTAACAAGAATCTTTAGAGATTCTAAAATTCTTCTGGATAGAGGAAACAAGGTAAAGATGAATATTAAAAGAATTATAAATGCTTCCACTATAAGTGGAATGGGATTGAAAACCAAAGAAAAGGAGGAGACAACTCCTATGGTGAAACCAAGGATTGAGGGGGAGCGCACAATTAGACGTAGTGGAAATGTTACTCCCACATAGAGAAAGCCATCTCAACCCTCAAGAAGAATGCTTTCAGAAGAAAAGAAAAATAAATTATCTGAGGTAGTGGTTAAAGATAAGACGATTTTACAAAAAGAAGAAAGCCAGGTGCATCTATCTAAAAAACAAGTGTCATTGAAAAGAAAAGGAAAGATTCTTGTTACTGAGCAAGTTAATAAATCCAAAAGATCACCAAGATTACTAACTCGTCGATAAAAAGAGCAAAAGAGTGGAAAAGAATTGATTCCTGGTAAAGATTCTAAGAAGGTAGGAAAAGCAGCTCAGGCAACTAGGTCTTTGGTCTCAATCTTGCAACAACAGCAACCAAAGTTAATAAAAGAGACCGAGATTAAGAGAAAGTTGGAGATTGAGAAGAACAGAGCCCAACCGCAACAACCTTCTAGACTGGTAGGAGAAAATAAGAAGTTAAAGACTAGCCAGAAAGAGAATACTTCAACTGGTGGTAATCAGAAGGAAAAATCAGTTGATTCTCTTGGTTTTATAAGAAAAGAGAACTTGAAAATGAAGGTAATAGAATAAATTGTGCCTGCGAGAAGCAGAAGCTCAATCATTATAAGAGAACCTGTGCAGAAGATAATCAACGTACAAGTTGAACCTATCTTGTTCAACAATCGATCTATACATCTTCTGAATCATGAAGAGAGAAGATTATATAGGATTCTAAGAGATGAAAAATTAGAACCATATCCCTTGAAAATAACAAAAGGTACCATCTACCTAGCTACAGGTAGAACACTGATCAAGATTGTACCTAATATTCAACCTAGAGCTGTAAACTTTGTACGCAATATAGAAAAAGGTAAAGAGGAGATGTACCTTGAAGGAAGAACAGGTGATCTTACAGATGAACAGATAAAAGAAGCTGTGAGAAGCATAGATGATGCATGCAATGTAGAACAACCAAGAGGCATCTATATTTCACACCACATCTCAAAGGCATCAGGAAGTCAATGTGGACGCTTCTCCACAGACGAAACTTCTCAGGTAGTTGGAAGGGTGACTAAAGGATGGTTTAGAACTATTATGGTCCGAGGTATTAGTTTCAACTTAGAAACTTTTGTGAACCTACTTATCCATCTTAGACCTTTAAGTTCTATATCATCAATAAAAGATGTCCTTCACCTTCTTGGCTAACCAATACCAAAACTACCAAAACCTGATGACCTTAATCTCCTAGAAGGAAAATAATGGTTCAAACCTCCTGTTTTGAAAATCATTGAGTTGGATGTTGTACATTCAGAAACATATGATGAACCAAACTTCTATCCATGAAGTGAATTTCAACAAGTTCCTACAATCGGGATAGAAGAAGTTAGTCAGTACCAGAAGTGGAGTCTGGAAGACTTAGTGAAGGGGGAGATTGTTAAGTCAGGAGGACTTTACGATAATTAATTTTGATGACAATCAAATAATAATAATGTTAGAAATATATGAACTAGTTTGATGAGTGTGTTAAGTGTGCAGAAGTGCCAAACACAGAAGGAAGCAAAACATAGAAGAAGTGGATAACATAGAAGAAAAACACAGAAGAAGTAGAGAACACAAAAGAAGCAAAACACAGAAGAATCAGAAGATACAGAAGAAGTAAAATACAGAAGAAGCAGAATACAGAAGAAGTAAAAACATAGAAGAAGCAAAATACAAAAGAAGTAAAAGCACAGAAGAAGCAAAAGATACAAAAGAAGTAAAAACACAGAAGAAGCAAAATACAGAAGAAGTAAAAACACAGAAGAAGTAGAAGATACAAAAGAAGCAAAATACAAAAGAAGTAAAAACACAGAAGAAGCAAAATACAGAAGAAGTAAAAACACAGAAGATACAGAAGAAGCAAAACACAGAAGAAGTAGAAGATACAGAAGAAGTAAAAACACAGAAGAAACAAAAGAAGAAAAACACAAAAGAAACAAAAGAAGAAAAACACAGAAGAAGCAGAAGATACAGAAGAAGTAAAAACACAGAAGATATAGAAGAAGCAAAACACAGAAGAAGCAGAAGATACAGAAGAAGTAAAAACACAGAAGAAAAAGAAGAAACAAAACATAGAAGAAGAAAACACAGACGATACAAAGAAGAAGATACACTAGTACGACGAACAGTTAATTAGCTGAAGTTAGTTACAGAACTCAACTAAATAGTGATTATCAAGATTCAAAAAGCGGTTATCAAAATACAAGAAGCAGTTATCAAGAATCAAGAAGCAATTGGAGACTTAGACTATAAATACTAGTCGTAGTTGAAGATTAAACAACTTTTCGAAAAATTTTAGAGCTGACAACTTTTGAGCGTTCAAGTGTTTACTTAGAAAAGAAAAATTCTGTAGTGCGATACTAGAGAGCTAACCCTACTGTAACAAAAGCTCACAATATCTTTCTAGTAAGAGAAAGAAAGGGCTAAAACTTTATCCTTCCAGATAGAGATAAAATTTGGATAAAACTTTATCCTGTCAGATAGAGATAAAATTTGGCCTTATCAAGTTTATCATCTTATCTCCTCATTATCTTGAATTTCAAGACTCTCACTCCAACTCAAATTCTACTACTTTCCTCTTTGCTTGACACTGAATTTTTGATGGGCCAGGATCAGTGGATTTCTTTTAGATTTCGAACCATGGGCTCTCTTTGGGCTTCGAGTTTTTGGCCCAAAATAGTAAAAATGAGCCGAACCCATTTTTCGGTGTAAACAGCAGGGCACGTTTCTTCTTGCTTATTGCTGTTGATGATGATGAGGACCCACCTCCTGAGCCTCCATCTTCTTTTTGTCTTGACCCTACCCTATTATCTGATGACCCAGCCAATGCTCAAATTAGTTTGAATGCCCTTTCTGGCACTCCTGCACCAGAAACATTTCACCTTTATGGCTTAATTGGACACTCCCAGGTTACCATTTTAATCGATGGCGGAAGTGCCCATAATTTTGTTCAATCCAAAGTATCCAAATTTCTACAGTTACCCACTGAAAATACTCAGCCCCTTAAAGTCATGGTTGACAATGGACAGTGATTGATTGCCACTAAATTTGCTTACACACGACTATTCAAATTGAAGGCCAAGTCTTTGACGTTGATCTACATATCCTCCCCATCAGTGGTGTTGACATCGTACTTAGTATACAGTGGCTCAAACGCCTTGGCCCTATTGTCACAGATTATGAAACACTGACCATGCTATTCATTAGGCATGGTAACATCATTGAATTCAAGGAGGATGCACCAAACAAACATGTTCACGAGTCTGCCTAATAGGTACATCGTCTATTACAGACCCATGCCACTTCTGAATTTTTTCATATTAGCATTTTTTCGGAACCACCAGCTGAATTGGAACCACTCCTTCCCCACCCATCCAAGAAATTGCCCACCTTTTAACTAAATACAAAGACCTTTTCCAAAAACCAACCTAGCTTCCTCCACCACGAGAAATACATCACAAATTTCACCTCCAACCCAACTCCGATCCAATAAATGTCCGCCCTTATCGATATCCCCACTTTCAAAAGTGTGAAATTAAGAAACAAGTCAATGAGATGCTTTCTTCATGAACGATTCAGCTGAGCCGCAACCCCTTCTCATCAACCATATTACTTGTCAAAACAAAAGACAGTAGTTGGTGCTTTTGTGTTGACTATAGGGCCCTAAATTCGATCACCATTAATGATCGTTTTCCTATGCCTACGATTGACGAACTTCTGGATGAGTTAGGCAATGCTTCATGGTTTTCAAAGCTGGACCTGAGACAGGGCTTCCATTAGATACGAATGGATGAGGATGACATTTCAAAAACAGATTTTAGAACCCACCAAGGACATTACGAGTATAAGGTGATGCCGTTTGTATTGTGTAATGCACCCTCTACATTTCAGGCAACAATGAACAAATTACTCGAGCCATATTTACGTCGCTTTGTTGCCTTTTTTCTTATGATATACTAGTATATAGTAGCTCTTTCGATTCTCACCTGAATCATTTGGATTGTGTGTTTCATGTTCTGCTAGAGGGCAACTTCTTCCTCAAAGACTCTAAGTGCTTATTAGCTAAAAGACAACTGGAGTATTTGGGTCACATTGTGTCCCAAAAGGGGGTCGAACCAGAGCCATCAAAAATTTGTGTCATGGTCGAATGGCCAGTACCTACAACCCTCAAGGCATTGCAGGGTTTCTTGGGTCTCACCAGTTTTTACGCAAATTCATCAAAGATTATGCTAAAATTGCATCACCATTAACCGTTTTATTACGTCGGGACTGTTTTCAATGGAACTCCCAAGCTGAACAGGCTTTTGCCACTCTAAGAAAGGCGATGATCGAGGCCCCCATTCTTACATTACCAATTTTTACACTTCCCTTTACACTTGAGATTGATGCCTCAGGGGTGGCCATGGGAGCAGTGCTCATGCAACGTGATCATCCCATCGTGTTTTTCAACAAACCATTTTGTCTACTTCTCCTTCGCAATTCAACTTATTTGCGTGAATTACATGCTATCACAACAGCAGTTCGTAAGTGGCGCCAATACTTGCTAGGTCATCCATTCATCATCCTCACAGATCATAAGAGCCTCAAAGAACTCGTGTCTCAGGTGGTATAAACTCCAAAGCAACAAATCTACTTATCTAAGTTGCTAGGCTATGACTATACAATCCAATATAAGTTGGAAAAAAGCAACATTGTTGTCGATGCTCTGTCACGCATACCAGATGACACAGAAGGCAAGTTTTTCATACTGTCCATGCCTCATTTTACATTTCTAGAGCAACTACGCACTACACTAAATGGATGTAATGAATTTTAGTCCTTATTTACTCAAGTTCAACAGTACCCAAACTCTCATCCAGATTACTCAATCCGCAATGGACTGCTATTATTTAAGGGCAAGATATGGTTGGATTCTACCAATCCTTTTTGAACACTTTTAATGGAAGAATTTTGGAAAACTCCACTGGGGGGACACATGGGCTTTGCCAAGACATTACAAAAGATCTGAGAAAATTTTTTCTAGGACACTATGCGTCATGATATGCAGATTTTTATGGCACAATGCATAATTTTCCAACACACTAAGTATGAAACCAAACGCCTAGCGGGACTGCTACAACCAGTCCTAATTCCATCTGCTATTTGGGAAGGCCTATCCCTTGATTTCATCACTGGTTTGCTTGTGTCATATGGATACACAACGGTTTTGGTGGTTGTTGACCACTTCTCCAAAGTGGCTCATTTTGGGGTACTTCCACCTCAATACACAGCATTTAAAGTAGCCTCTCTTTTTATGGACATGGTTTGCAAGCACCACGGTTTTCCCAGAAGTATAATCTCTGATTGTGACCTAATTTTTGTGAGCCATTTTTGGTGTGACTTATTCAAAATTTGTGATATCAAGCTACGCATGAGTACTTCATATTACCCAGAAACGGACGGCTAAACTGAGGTTATGAATCGCACTTTGGAGCAGTATTTGAGATCCTTCATGCATGACAAACCATTACAGTGGTACAAATTCTTGTCCTTGGTTGAATGGTCCTACAATACGTCCATTCATTCTAGCATTGGTGTCACTCCTTTCGAGGTAGTTTATGGTAAAAGTCCTCCCTCCATTCCACATTACTTGCTTGGCTCTTCTCAAATTGAAGTTGTTGATTCTATTATATCCTCTCGCCAACAAATGTTGGACATTCTCAAACATCTCACTAAAGCGCAAAATGCAATGAAATTGCAAGCTGACCATAAACGCAGAGACGTGTCATATGCAATAGGAGATTGGGTGTATGTGAAACTTCGTCCCTATCGCCAAACTTCTGTTTCTACTTCACCATACACCAAGCTCTCCAAGAGATTTTATGGTCCATTTCAAATTACTGAAAAAAATTGGACAAGTTGCCTACTGCTTGCAGCTTCTTGAGACATCCAAAATTCACCCAGTGTTCCATTGTTCCTTACTTAAGCTCCATCAAGGACAATTGGTTCCATCTGCTGATCCCCTGCCATCCGATGCTTTTGAAAATCATGTTTTAGTAGAACCATTAGCTATTTTGGAAAACAAATGGGATAATACTGTTTCCCCACCCTCCTTATTAGTTTTGGTTCAATGGCTTGGACTACCTCCAGAAGACACTAGTTGGGAGAAATGGGAGGAACTTTGAAATGTTTATCACCTTGAGGACAAGGTATTTTTCCTAGCAAGGGGTGATGTTAGCACTCAGGCCCAATTACCAGCCCAGTTGACTAACCGATCCCGAAGGACCTCAAGGAGACTAGGCTACTTGGATGACTATGTGTAGGCTATAGTATTTTGATGAAACTTAGGCATCGAGTCTGTTAGAGCTGCCATTTACACACCGAGTTTGTTAGAGCTGCCATTTGTTTTGTTGCATTTCTTTTCACATGTGTTGGATTCTTTTTTTCTGTTTCCTTGAATCGTGGTTGTCTAGTGATTGGCACATTCTCTTTGTTAAATACTCCAGGAATGGATGAAAGAAGGCAGAAAAAGAATATTAATTACCAAAATCTCTCTCCTCTCTAATTTCTAGGAGGTTCCCTTGTCCTCGAATTTAAGGAAGAACGCTGCTCTATCATAGTAACATTCATGTAATGGACCATTATTTATCTCTTCCATTTTTCCAATTCTTTAGTGTAAGGCGAATAAATCATATTTGTCTTTATCGTAATGCTGAAGTGAAGCAGATGCGTTTTATTTACTTTTGACAGCTTTAAGAGTTTTTATTTAATGTCCCTTATTTAATTAACCTTTACTAAATAGATTTTTTTTAATGTATTATGGATGGTAACGTCTTTACTTGATATTTTGCAACAAGAGTTGCTTAGATGGCCGCGAGTAATGTTTTGCAAATGCATACTCGTCTATATAATATTTACTTCGATGATGTGTACATTTTAACAATTCTGTGGGGGTTATATGATAGAATAAATGAAAAAAGAATTCATATAAGGAAGTTTCAAAATGACATGTATTCAGTAGATGAAATAACTTGTATATTCACGTTTCTAAAATATATCAATTAATAAAACTAATGGATATAAGTATTAACTAAAAGAAGTGGTCATATTTTCCGATAGTTGCTTCATATTGTATTGGTAATTTCTTGCTACTAATGCAATTTTTACATTATTTTCTAGAAAGTAAATTTCATTAAAATTCAAGAGGGTAAAAGAATATAATGCTGCGTCAAGAAGACAACATACAGATTTCTCTAAGCTAATATAGCTCTCAAAGATATAAGCACCAAGCATTACATTCGCATGTCCCTACATTGCCATAAACACTTGTAAACATTCCATATAATCTATCATTAAGATTCCACATATCATTCCATCATGGAGTAGCAAGTGATAAGATCCCAGTAATACTTAAATAAGAATAAGAGTATCAGGGATGAAGGTTTTAGTTTCTACAAACTTCCGATTCAAATTTTGTTTCTCTAAGTTGTTACTAGTTGTTTACCGCATCCTTTTTGCATAGGTCATTATATATGTCCTCATGTTCCTGTGAGTTCCATCAGAAAGGTATCCACTTGAACAAACAACTTCTGATAAATTCTCTTGTTTCTTACCATAACATATACGTTGTATAGCTTAGAGCAATCTTCAGCACCAATGCATCCTCTTTTCTCAAGTTAATGCCCAATGAAAAATAATTGTTCAATTATTTTTTCTTTTGAAAAAATAAATTTTACTCCGTTAAAGAGGGAATCAAGGAACTTACAACAGTATTTAACATATAACACAATTTTGCATTATACACTTAAGCTGTCACTTAAACAAAACGCGGCATTTCAAATTTTCAATGATCAATAGGTATGGCATGCTGGTAACATTTGTCTTCAACAAGTGTTGTGGAGAGACTTCATGTGTGCTGCATGCAATTTCACATCTCCACGTGCGCTAACTCCTCTTCTGGTCCTGGACAGGCACACCCTCTCTACCAGCTTCATTCTCGTTATGTCCAGAGGCACAATGGCAGGCTACAAACTACTAGTCACTTCTCCTGGAGCCAGCTTCATGGTGACCCCACCATCAGTTAGTCGCTATTGTCTCATACAAGGTTGAGATGCTTCATTGTGTAACTTACGTTTTCATTTAAGCAAATACGGAGTGCTTCATGTCTTCATGCAAGGGATCATCAAGAGCTCTATACTTACAGCCACCTACCTTGTAAGTCTTTCATTGCATTATATTTATCCAGCTCAAGTCTCCATCCTTTGCATGTTTGGGAAGTAAGCCTGAATATGAATCCAGAAATAGTTTATTCTATATTGTCCATGCATATTGGACATGCACACTCATCATCTTGGACTCCGTGCAAAGTATGTATTGCTCTCTAATACACGATAGAGTCAGGTTTAGTGTTACCTCAATCGTCCTTGCTTGATGTTTAAACCTTATGATGTTCCTTTCTTTCAATGTCGAATAGACATTTTTTTTTCCAAGCAATTGTGTAAGCAACTAAGTCCCCTATTGAGAGCCTGTTGTAGTTTCCTATTACCCATTGGATGATATCCAGATAACTGGCCACATACGAGTTCCAATTCAACAGCATCTTGACACCGCTCCTTGTGGGATTAGAATAGATAAAATGGAAACAATAGGTGAAGCAGACGTTCAGCTTCCATTCCACATAACAAACAATTGTCATTCTTTTGAAGGAAACGAAGTCCCTCCATTATGTTGATTATTTTTTTAGCCGCCAAACGCATTAGAAAGGATTATCTAAGCAATAGACTTGTATCCCACGCAAGATTATGGTAAGCCACAAACTGTCCTTTTGGTCTAATCCATTCCATACAGGCTTTGTTGGAGAAATTGCCATTCAAGTGGTTATTCGAAGTGAAGTAATCCCATAGTTCTATGTTAGGAGGGTAATAATATAACATATGACTCGATTGCCATAAGTACACTACAATAAAACAGCACAATTTGCGATATTTAAAAAATGTCACAAAATCTAAAAAAACATTGCAGAATACAATTTGCGACGTTTTAAAAAATGTCACGAAATATGGTATAGGCAAAAAGTTTATGCGGCATTTCTCATAAAATATCACGAAAAATACGGACATTTCTTGACGTTTTTAAAAATGTCATTAAAAGATTGATCTTTCCGTAATATTTTTTGAATGTTATAGAAATCACATTTCGCGACGTTTTAAGAAATGTTGCAAAAAATCATATTCCACGAAGTTCTTGAAAACGTCGCGGAAAATTTTTCTCGACATTTCCAAAAATGTCGCAGAATTTAAGACATCGCGGATTGCTTTCTGTGACGTTTATACAAAAACATCGTAGATAGTTATATTATTTTTTAAATATTTTTATTTTTATTTTTTTAAAATCATTTTAATTTAATAATTTTTAATTTTAATAATTATGTTTTTAAATACAAATTGTAATAATTATTTTTTAAAACACAAATATTCCACTACAACTCCAAACACCTGCGAAGTTGAACCTCGCAGTGAAAATGCTTGTGGATCACACGTTAATAGTACAATATTCCAGCACAAGATCAAAATTACGGTCCTTACAAGTACTTAGACGATTCAAACTCGCAATTCTCAAAATGAAACAAAAAAGGATATACTTAATAATATATATCCCATGTTCCGTGATTTATTAGAGATACATCCACACAACAGAGACGACGACCAAAAAGATAGCAGACACAAAATTTTGGCCAGTAAAGAAAGAATCAAAATCACTCTTCCATTTGTTGATTCTCCTCTGTCACTGCTAGCTGAACCTTGACTTAGATCTTTGGGACAGTGAGAGAGGGATCCTTCAAGAGAGCAGCTGGGGCCTTGATCAGATGGATGCTCTGCTCTAGTTGTTTTGCTGCCTCCATGCGTTCTCTCTTCTTATTAGTCTTCAATCTACACAAGATTTAAGAATTTGTGAGTTATCATATTTCTTAACCTTTCAAAAGAAAGATAATGTGGAAAGACAACAAACCTATTTCCAATATGTTTATCTAGCCTGTCTGATCTGATTTTATCTATCTTTTTAATGGCCTTCAAAGTGTTCTGGGCAAGAGTTCTGTCGTATCTCTCCGGTCTATTGCGTTTCCTCTCAAGCTCAAAGGTTGAATCCTAGAACCATACATAACCAGTGAAGTAAGAAGAAACCAAATACCAGGCTTGCATGAATAAACAAGTTACAAATGACAAACACGGATCAAAGAAACCATGCTTTACCTGTGTCATATCCTTTCCATGCAACCTCCGGTACGCCTTGGTCCATTTTACCTTACGAGGATTCCTTTTCATCTTAAAATTCTTGTGGCATTTGGATCTACAAAAACGAAATATCTGCAAAAACATTCACTGTTAAGGAACTAGTGACAGTCACAATCATCTGGTTTGTATAGAGCAATTTGTCACTATGGTTCCAAGATATGATTGTATTCTTCTAGATGAACAGCTCCTATATAACTTAAAGCACTTAAAAAGTTTTCATTTTCACTACGTACGTTTCCTCAAGGAGTTGATTGCAGAACTAATTCGATATCTGTCATATTTGCATAATAACCAATAACTCAATCATTCAAAGGGCTAGAAGAAGAAACAAGGAAATGAGGAAGCTTTTTTAATTAGATTTTACCGACATCAGTTGCTCAATTGCTTCATATATCGACTAATAAAGGGATTGACAATAGAAGAAATGTCAACCCATGAGAAACTAATAGCAACAAACTTAAAAGATAAAAAGGCACAAAACCCATGGAGGAGCATTGAAATTAACCAAATTGAACTACATTAAAGACAAAAAAAAAAAAAGAAAGAACTTTACCTTCGCATCGTTGCGGACAAACTGAATACCATGGCCGGGATATATAGTTGAGGAACAAAACCAACACTTCTCCAATCTCATCTTTACTGTGATACAATAAAATAAAACCCAAAATTTTCTCTGAAAACTTTAAAACCAAACAGATTGATATGAATCCCTAAGTTCCATAATCGTTCTGAGATAAGAAAACGCAAGCACAAGTAGAAAGATAAGATACGAAACAAAGAAATTAAAAAAAAAACTACTCAACCAAGGGAACAATACCTTGCAAACGAAAACCTAAGAATCAACGGCTCTAATGATGACCGTCGCACCACCAACAAAGCGAAACACAGAGCGCGGGCGGCGTAAACCTTGCGGTGCGCGTCACTTGCTTCAGTATTAAGTAGGAAATACGAACAAAGTGTTGCAGATATTGGGCTGAACTGAGAATTTTTTATACAAATTAAGCCCATTTATATTTTGGTTAGGATAAGCTGAACTTGGTCATAATAGTTTTGAGGTTTTAAGTTAAAGAGGAGGATATCGGGCCCAATATAAAAAAAATTTCATTAAGCTTATCAATTAATGTTTTAGGGCGTAAAATAAGACCCGACAAATCTGTAATATTTCCAATTTTAATTTGAGTTTATTGCGATGCATGACACAACTTCTGAGTGGAAACAGGTCCGAAAAGTAAGTTTTGATCCAATTTTGTATTAGCGTAATCATATCTTGTTCTTGTCATGCTTTTGGTTTAACAGTAAATTCAGGACTTCTGACGTGCAAGCACGTGAAGGGCAAAGAGACCTTTCTAGAAACTGTACAGACACATCCACCCATTAACATAAAGTTAACAAAATATTTGTAGCTAGTAATTTATCCCTCAAAACATACTAGTCAAGCTCCACTCTCCTCTTCAATACGTCATCCCTTACGTCACTCTTTGCTACTATTACATATTTCAATTGACTTGAAACTTGCTGATCCTAATTCCTTATACGGGCCGGGTAACACTCCATCGTCCTCCGACCGGGTCCGGTTCAACTCTTTCCTTCTCCTCCACACTCCGTAGCCACCGCCAAAGCCGGCTCCGATCATCAACAAAATTGATACGCACAAGGCTCCGATTCCAATCCTAAAACCCACTTCGCTTTTCTTCTTAGCTTCTTGTTTCACCTTAAAATAACCTGACTTACTCTCATCACCAATGCTCAACAATGTTTGGATCGGGTAATCCACCAAGTAACAAAACTCGGATGTGTTACTATACACTACACCCCAACAGCTACAGTTGTTTGCACACAGTGTCTCGCATTGGTCCAATGACGAGTCCATCCTGTAACTCATTAACTCCTTAAACGGTAACTCCACGGCTTTTCTTCTCAGAACCGTGAAGCTATTTTCAGGCTCTAACATGCCACAGAAGTCACCACTGGACTCATGATTAACCGAGCAACCGCCGGAATTCTCAGTCCGGTTGTCTAAACAAGAGCACGCTGAGCTGGGTCCACATAAACTGTAAGAACCACAACGACTTGGCAACTCGCAGTTGTTGGCAATTGCTTGATAATCCAAAACCCAGTTTGTGCCATCAAAGTAGTAACCTCTTAAGTTACCATCTTGCTCTAATCGGACCATGAGGAATGCGTCGAGAGATCGATGAAAACTGCTGAAAGTTTGCATGTCTACAGGGGAGTCGCTCGTTTGATACATACCTAAAAACCCGTCGGAGTTTATTCTAGCATAAATCGGTCCTTTCCCATCGACTATGTTTGCTCTGGCTTCGAGTGCTTTGTGTTTCCAATAGATATGATCTGTCTTTGTTGCGAACTTTGCGTACAAGGCCATGAACTTGTCTCCTAATCTCATAGAGTAGAGTCCGTTTGATGAAACGAGAGACATTTTAGAAGTAAAGTTTTGGTTTGTTACGAGGGTGTTTGTAGGATAATCGAAGCTTTGCCAGATAATCTCGGGAGAGGCTCCAAGCTTTTGTATTTGCAGGTTTGAGTCGTTGAGTAGAACAACTTTGTCACCTTGGGTTCCAGTTGACCAGAACCCTGTCTGAGGATCGGATATTAGGAGACTCCCATTGAAGGCGATCTGGGTCTGGTCTGACCAATGAAACGAGCTTGTTGGATCAGCCTGCCAAAGTGGTTCAAGAGAATGGACGTGAATAACTGCAAGAGCGAGTTGGGTTCGGTGGAGTCTAAGGAAACCCAATGAGAAATTGCCTGTTGAATCATTAAGTAGAGGTTGATACGACGAGACGGATGGTTCTGGCTTGGCCGTGAAGCCGATGAGAAGCTCCTGTTGTGTGGCCAGGACATAGGACGGTGTGCACAGGTAGACGCCTGATAAGACAAACAGAAGTAGCTGAGCTAATGCATGCAGATGATGGCCAGTCATTGAAAGGATTGGCCTGCTCATTTTTAGAGGTTAGGTTTTATGCGGACAACTGAATAATGCTATGGAGAGAAGCTGCTGAAGTAGCAAATATATAACATTTTTTTGTCTTTTAATGGCCATGGACCAGATAGACCAACCAAATAATAGTATTCATATTGATCTCATGAACACATAAAACAAATGTCAAGAGGGTATTAATAAAGACTGAAGAGATCAACTATACAACTTCCTGTTTTACGTATACATTTATAAGAATCATGTACTAGCATGAAGTAAGTGGGCGACCTATTGGAAGTTTGCTTAAATCCTTTCCTTCTATTATAGAAGTATTTTATGGGAAGCGTAATATATTCTATGGGTGCTTTATAAGGTTTAAGAAACCTTTTAATTAATGGCTTCACAAATCGCTTAATTTAACATGATGACAGTTTAATACATAAAATACACTTAGTAATTCATTAATTATGTAATTTAAATAATTAGTACTTGGTGAATTATTACTTTAAAATTAATTGATGAATTTCAATTAATTAATAAGTAATAAATTTTGACACATTATAATTATACATGCCCAATTATTTATTTATACCTAGTGGTTCTCAAATTTAAGATACAATTATTAATATTCAACTATCTTGTTGTCCGCAATCTTCCAAGTACGTGACCATTTAACCTTTGGTAATTCCGTGTTGTTTGCATGGCGTACTTGGGAAAACGTTGAGTTAGATTAGTTCTTTTCAATTGGAAAATATGTCACTTTTGTCTTAACTCTTGAGTAGGGTCATCTTTTTGTTTAGGCAGGAGAAGATATGATCAGATATGTTTTGACTGGATCTTTATGCAATATGCTTAATGTAATACTTAAGACAAAGGGAAGTTCATCAACATTTGTTGGAGTTAGGCTAGCGCCTAAGTCAATAATAACGTTAGATATAAAAAGAGTAGACACAAGCTCTCATTGTCACTCTGCAATTCAAAGCAATTTCATAAAGTCAAAAGCATATGCTCCCTCCATCAACTACCCAACAACAAAATGGATGAAGATCATTCCCTCTTGAGCGAGTTTTGGGTCAATTTGTTCTTTTTTTTTTTCCTCCAAATGCCGGTAAGGTCAAACCTAACCATGAGCTTGAGAAAACTTATGTAGATAGTAAAACAGAGAGACATGTCGTAATAGCATCGCAGAAGCAGTTTTCCTTCTAATCAATGCAGGGAATGAGATTTACCCTGACAAAAAGAAATACATACATACGGTGACGGTGAGAATGTGTGGAAAAAACTGGAGTTGAGAGTTGACCTTTTAGATTGGTGCATTAAAGTGAAGGCAGTTGACTTGAATGCAGGAACAGTCATTTCCCGTTTATACAAAAATTGGTCTCTGTACGACATTAATGAAAGAGCTCGAGTCAAAATGTAGGTGGCGCCTTCACATATTTTAAACTTCCCAAAACAAAAAAAAGGCACGATTCGATAGCAACTGGGAATGGGATCGGGCCCGGTTTAAAAAAAAGAGGTGTCTACGTATAGTTTGGCCTCATCTCCGATCTTTATATACAAAATTACATTTTTCAAAATAAAAAACGTGGTCGTTTTGATCTTTTAAATTGAAAAAAAGGTGGGCCGAGTCAGTTTCGACTCCTACTCAGACTTATTGTATCAGGCCGGGCTCATTATCGTTCTTACGATTCAATTGTCAAACCTTTAATAATAATTAATAATTTATTCTAGAAGAATTTTCAACTTAAAATTATTGGTTTGGTCAAAGTGAAATGTTTTGTGTTTGCCCAAACCTTGATCGATGGCGACCAACGTGCAATTTCGTATGCTGTAACTAGTGTATACATGAAAGATCATATGTTTTATATTATATACAATATAAAAACAAATTCAGAAGCTTCTAAGCAGGTTAATTTGAATTTTGACAATACAGCATTTTAATAAGGACGGAAAGGTTGTCAAATTGATCGTGTCATTTCTATTCTAGACGCCAAGGTCACCAATAATTTATAGAGGTCCATAGTTGTGCCGTTACCTCTATTACTAGCAGATGTAGACTGCGCAAATGCGCAGTTATAATCTGAACTAATATACCCACTTAGTTTAAATTTTAAGATTATTATATTAATCAATATATTATAATAAAACAATTTAAGGGAAAAAATAGAATTGTTATATTGAAGTTTAAATTTTGTAATAGGTACATG
>JANZXP010000005.1:39155761-39197339 GCA_027576715.1 Erythroxylum flavicans
CACGCTTATCTTCCTGAAATTTCCAAGCCAATCCCACATATTTACTTGTGGTTGCAGTAATAGTCATGACATGAATGATTAGGGTAGTCTTTCATGCACTCCAGATTCATCCAGTTAATGTCATCGAACACGCCAAAGTGGGTACCCATTGTTCACAGCAGCTTTCTGTCGAGTTCTTGACGCACTTTTGGTGGGTATGATCAGTTCAAAAATTGTAATTAATGTACAAAGACAAACAGTACATTGGATGGATTATTCAAACGTGAAAATAGGGGAAGTGTGGAGGAAAACGACGCCGTGGCTACAGTGAGTAAAAATTACCTCATCACTCACATGCGTTTCGCCGCTCAAACCCAAGTGGGAAAGACAAACAAGGACATTCGGACACGACAGTATTCAACCAATACGCTAACGATGGACCCATCACCGACGGTTCAGTTCATTTTCTTTCTTTTTCAAATTGTTATTATTTTTGTTTTTCTTTTTCACGATTTTAATTTTAATTAATGTATTTATGAGTAACAGACACCTGACCTATAATTTAATTATTTTTTATTAATCTTTAATTATTTTAAAATTCATTTATAATTTTAATCAATTTTATAAGTGAATTAATCATAATTATTGATATAATAATTAAAATTTAAGTTTTGCCCTTTATTTATTTAACCATTTTCTCTTTTCCGTGTCTTTACGGCTAGCTAAGCTCTGTACCGCACTTATAAACATGGCGCCTACTTAGGTACTTCCTCCGTCCACGGACTAAGCTTCTCTCACTTCCCTTTTAAATTCTCATTCTCATTCTCCTTGTCTCTGCAACACTAAAGGCTCTCTATATCAGCGGTTGAAATCGAAAATGCCGCAGAATTCAGAGGGGAAACGTACACTTCGCGCACTATTATGCGTGGCCGTGTCTCTTTTCTCCATTGTTGAAGCTGACGATCCCTACAGATTCTTCAACTGGAATGTCACTTATGGAGATATATACCCACTTGGTGTTCGTCAACGGGTTTGTGTTCAAATCTTGCACTATTTGTTCTAGTTCTTGTAGCTACTGTGAACTCTCGATGGTGATTCTGAGTGAATTTCGTTTCATTTTTCACAGGGTATACTCATCAATGGACAATTCCCTGGTCCTGATATTCATTCAGTAACCAATGATAATCTTATTATCAACGTGTTTAACAGTTTAGACCAGCCTTTCTTACTCTCTTGGTATTGATCTTTTTCGTCTCTATCTTTTTTCTCATGAACTTTCCTTTATGAGAAAGACAAATGCATCTCAGTCATTCCTCGTTTCTTATTCTTGGTTGTTGAATAACTAGGTTGTTCTAGTTTGATATCCTAACATTTGCTGCACTTTCCTAAGTTTTTTTGTTAAACTTATTGAGATAATGCGAGTCGGTGACTCGTCATCTGTTAGATCTGGCCAATTTGGTTGTCATTCTTTTGTATCCATTGACGCTATTTGCGCTGCAATTTACGCAATAAATAGAGTTGGGAAATGGGTTATCATTACATTATTAAGATCCGTCGCTTTCCCGGCTAATGTATCCCATTCTAATCGGGGGACTGAGAAATTGTCTTTTTCAGACAGCATTGTTAAGCTTTACGTAAATGGAAAGTGACATCTTATGTTGTCACATTGTCATTGTGAAGCTAATAACGTCCAGCTATCTTCCACTTTGTTAAATTCTAGGATAGGGTCACGCGGTTTTGTTGTGTCCATGTGAAGGTAATGGAAAATTGCTTATCTCAAACGTAATGAGTCCACAAATCAGGGAATTAAAGTATTAAACCTGACCTTCTGTTTCACTAAAATGCAGGAATGGAATTCAACAGAGAAGAAACTCGTACGAGGATGGCGTCTTTGGAACTACTTGTCCAATACCTCCTGGAAAGAACTTCACATACATTCTCCAAGTAAAAGACCAAATCGGGAGTTTCTACTACTTTCCATCTCTCGCCTTCCACAAAGCCGCCGGTGGGTTCGGTGGCATCAGAATTCTCAGCCGTCCACGTATTCCCGTGCCCTTCCCCGATCCCGCCGGCGATTACACCGTCCTCATCGGAGATTGGTACAAGTCCAATCACACGGTAAAAGAAAATAAACATACAAACATCCATTTTCTTATAATCATCGCTTCTTCTTTTGCTTTTTCTTTAATCTTTTGTGAAATCTATGTCCACTTCATTTCTCATCCTCAATAATTGCATGTTCCCTTGTCGGTAGGGTAAACATGTTGACTGTTTATGACACTACAATGAGTTCCAGCTGTCGAAAGCCCATTCCATGTTTATAGTTATAGATGATGATGAGTTCTTCTTAATAGACGTTATCATTAGGTCACGGAGCGTCTTTTATGACAGAGTTCGTATGTTGTTAATGCTCCTTATTTGGTGGAAGACACGAGATGTAATCTTCAGGTCAACAATTGCACACGAGATTCTTGTTTCATTTATGACGTTCCTACCTTTATTTCCTTTAATTTTATCACATATACACATGGTTGGAACACTATAAATAAAACAGAGGATCTATTTCTAACGAGTGAAGTGTTCCCATATAAGTGATTTAATGTATAACGATTTCATTACAATGAGAATTTAAATGTCTGGATCAAGTCTTCTTTGATCGAGCTTAAAGTCGATTAGATTTGGGTTTAATAATTTGTTTCTCTTGAATTATTATTGTTGTTGGAAAGTTGAAATGGTACAATGATATCGTATGGTATAGGCCTTGAAAGCTCACCTGGACAAAGGGAAAAAACTTCCATTTCCTGATGGAATACTCATCAATGGTCGTGGCCCTCGTGGTTACTATTTAACTGTTGAACAAGGTAAACCATTACTTCATCCACTCAAGTGCAGAATTTAACGGGTTTTGTCGGAGTTGGAGTCGAGTTTGAGACTAACTATCCTTATTTTGTTGTGTAAAAGTAATCACCAGGTGACTTTGATTTCAGGAAAAACATACAGGCTCAGGATATCAAACGTTGGACTGCAGAATTCTCTGAATTTCCGAATCCAGAACCACAAGCTGAAGTTGGTGGAAGTAGAGGGAACACATACACTACAGACCACTTACTCCTCACTTGATGTTCACGTTGGTCAATCTTACTCTGTTCTGTTCACAGCTGACCAGCCCGGGCAAGACTACTACATTGTGGTCTCTAGTCGGTTCACCACCCGGGTACTGACCACCACCGGTGTTCTTCAGTATTCCAACTCTGCCGGTCCTGTTTCCGGCCCACCCCCTGGTGGACCAACCGTTCAAGTCGATTGGTCTCTAAACCAAGCTCGCTCCATTAGGTAATGCTCTTATACACCTCAACATGTTAATAGCACGGACTGAACTCCGATCAAATTCGAATATTTGAACTCGAACTCAAATATGAGCCCGGTTAAACTTATCTTGTCTTATTGACTTCGGATTGTCCTTATTCTTATGGGACACTAATGACAAGTTGATTGTTTTACAGGACTAATCTTACAGCAAGCGGACCAAGACCAAATCCACAAGGTTCGTATCACTATGGTATGATCAACACGTCCAGAACCGTCATATTTTCAAGTTCAGCGGGTCAAGTTAATGGCAAGCAAAGATATGCAATCAATAGCGTGTCCTTTGTCATCGGAGACACTCCTTTAAAACTCGCCGATTACTTCAAAATTCCGGGAGTGTTCCGCGACAACAGCATATCCGATAGACCTTCCGGCGGCGGAATATACCTTGACACTTCAGTTTTGACCCTCGACTACAGAGCGTACGTGGAGATCGTTTTCCAAAACGACGAAGACATTGTCCAGAGCTACCACTTCGACGGTTACAGCTTCTTCGTTGTTGGGTAAGTAAATAAGCTCAATCAGGGGTTGCAAAGAAACGTTCGAAACTCGAATTTCGTACACCCATTATATAAAATTGACTTGCTTAGCATATGTTCTAATTCTTGTTGAATTGCAGAATGGATGGAGGACAGTGGACATCAGCAAGCAGGAACCAATACAATCTCAGGGACGGTGTTGCACGATGCACGATTCAGGTGAGAGCCAACAAAATCCAAATACTCTTCAAGTTCTTTTGACAAGAACCGAACACCTAATCCAAAGTTATGGGATGTGATGTCCAAAAACAGGTATATCCCAAGTCATGGTCTGCAATATACGTGCCACTGGACAACGTAGGAATGTGGAACCTGAGGTCCGAGTTCTGGGCACGACAATACTTAGGTCAGCAACTTTATATCAGGGTTTACACTTCGTCATCTTCGCTCAGAGATGAATACCCAATCCCAAAGAACGCTCGTCTTTGTGGTAAGGCAAGTGGTCGACACACAAGACCTCTCTAGAGAGGGAAGACTAGGAATTGGAAGAGAAAGTATGTTGTGTTTACAAGTCTTACTGATCCCAGCTCGAGGTCACATTCTTTTTTATTTTATTCTGCCTTCCACTCGCTAAGAATAAGGTTACGTGTTACTCTTCAGACTCGGTTATTTTTATTGGATTATTGTTGTTATGATCCGAAACCTAATTTGTTGCTATATAAAGCCAGCTGAATCTCAAGCTGGCTCTGTTATTAACATTTGTACACTAACTTGCATTCAAGTTACTCGTTGGTTATTGTCTCTAATGATATGGGTCGTTTAATTACTTTATGTGTGAGAATTGGGCAATACCTATTCAAAAGCTATTGATAAATTTAAATACTTTGTCAATCAGTATTGATAATTTAAATGGTTATTCAAACATTAATGAGTTAGTGTTTTAATTTTAAATTTAGTCGTATTTGTTTAAAATTTATTTAATATATAACTAAATAATAATAATTGTATAATCGGGAATTGACATTATGAAATCCATTCTTTTATTTGATTTAGTTTTATGTGTAAAAGATATCGTTAATATTTATTTTTAAAAATGATTATATAAAATTCTTGACAACAATTAGGCATTGACATTATAAAATTAAAAGGTATGGTTAATTAGAATTTTTTTTTTAACGGAGGAACTCGCAACTGTTATCTTTTGAATGTGCACTAAATAAACTTATGGATTGACGCAATAGCCTGTAAATCACGCTAACCGGATACTCCGCACTAGACAAATCCTGTACGAAATGCTCGATCGAGAGAGTGTAAGTAGGGGGACTCGAATACAGAACCTTTCAGCCTCATGCCTTCCTACTTCACCAACTCGACTACTCCCTAGGGGGCATGGTTAATTAGATGTTAACACTATAAAATTTATTCTTCTATTTTAATTCGGGTTCGTGTTAATTTAGTTAAATTCGATCAAGTTTGATTTTAATTTCGAGAATGTGACTGATTTTTCCTTTTTCACAATTAATTTCGTTGTTAATTATAAATTAATATTATCAAATATATTTTTATATTTTTAGTTAGGTTTACATCACTTATTTAGGTTTGATTAAGATTGATTTTAAAATTGAGTATGTGAAAATTATTTAAGATTTAAACTTAAAACTTAAAAAGTTTTAAGTTGGTCCATATTTATTGACATTCTATAAATATAAACATAATAATTAGGTTTGAATTTAGTTTGAACTAATCCAAAGTTAATTAACTAATTAAATTTAATTTGATCTAATTTCGAATTAAGTTAAAATATAGAGAATTGGTTTGAAATTTGATTTCATGCGGATTATTCTCCCAACTAACGAAAAGATAACTTACTTTTTTCTTTGAAAGAGACGAGAAACATGTTCAATATCATTTGATTGAGACTCAATTCCTTGTTGATTGAAGAACCCCTCCACTTCAATCGAGATTTTTTTTACACAAAGTAAACATGAGAACGTATTTAGTGCATATGATTTTCTAATTTGTAAGAATTTAAAGAGAGTTGTTAATGTACATAACCTTTCTTTTATCATCATCATCATCACCCAATTTAAAATTCTGCATTAAAGCAGGGTCTGGATAGGTCTAATAGTACGCAATCTTACCTCTACAAAATAGAGAGACTGTTTTCGGTAGACCCACATACAAATGTGACAATGAAAAAAAGCAAAAAAGTACGTAGTATAATAATAATACAACAAAAAAACTACAGATAATTAATGTAGGTTAAAAAGAGTAAATAAATAATTCATTTATTTTATTCAAATAAACATAAAAAGTCATAAAATAACTAAATACATTAAAAATACTTAAAATATAATAATAATTAATTAAAATAAAATAATAACTTCAGGAAAAATAAATAAATAAATAAAAAATATAGCAGCATAATAACAATTTATCAAAAAGATGTTCAACTTGTCAATAAAATGGACTTGTCAAGAAATTCACATATAAAACAGAACTTGCAATCAGTCGCAATAAAGATGCATTTAAAAGTTAAAAGCAGTAATCATAATGTATGTAACAACAAAGATAAAACAATTAAAAAGGAATAGATATGCCGTTACTCAATTATAAACACAAAACTTGGTATTAAAAGTAGGACTAAAATCAGATTCGATCACACTTCTAGAACTTGAAGAACTCCACTTCACCGCTCTTGCATTCTCATCATCATTAATTAGCACAACTCCACCTCACTTTTCTTCTATCATCATCATCATCATCTAGTTTGAAATTCCGCAATGAAGTGAGATCTGACGAGGTCTGATAGTACGCAGCCTTACCTCTATATAGTAAAGAGGTTATTTCTGGTAGACCCATATGTAGATGTGACAATAAAAAATGATGCAGATGAAAATTGATATGCTAAGAGTGTAAGAAAATGAAATTAAATAAGTACATAAATAAATAAAATAAAACAAAATCGAATAAAATAGTAAATATGGTAACCAAAATAATCGTGAGTAGATATAAATTTAAAAGAAAAGTTATTAAAAATATTTATATATATATAATAAGAAAAAAAATTAGAAACGCTGTAAAATCCTGTTCATACTTATTATGCTACAAACTCTTTATACCTATTATACTACAAACGTCTACTCACCTTTCTTCTATATTTTTTAAAAACAGCTGTTTCTATAATTTAATCGTGTAAGCTTCTTTACCAGTTATTTTAAGATATACGCAAGTAAATTGAATTGGGAAAAGAAAAAAAAAACAAATGATAAATAAAATGTTTTTTCATTTTATTAAGCTTTTTTCTTAACATTTCTGTACCAAGAAAGCAAAACCCTAACTCCGTTCCGTTCCGTTCTGTCAGAACCTAAAACTAGAAACTCCATATTCTCTAGAAACGCCAGATTCTCAGTCTCATCCTATAGTCTCTCACTTCTCTCTTACTACCGTTTACTCTTCAGGTTCAGTTTTTCTTGTTCTTTTTTTGGCTAGATTATTTAATTTCTTTCTTATTTTACTCTTGTACTCCCGCGGAGCTTTGTTTCAGTTGTATATCATTTCCCTCATTTTCTTGTTGTTCGAGGAATGGAGAAATGCTTTAGATGTTCTGTTTCGTGTTGATTGAATTCGATGCGTTTTGCTTGGGATAACAGTTTCGTGTTGCTGTTTGTTCTTGTTGTTTCAGATTTTTGAGTCTACGATCTGCGTTTAGCCTTCATCTCCAATGGCGGTATGAGTATTTGTTAATTGCTTCTGTTGTTCGTTCATTTTTGGCGTACGTTGAAGAGGTTTACTCAATGAGTGTGCAGGTGGAAAGAATTTTTAAAGATGAAGCTAGTGAAGAAAAAGGAGAGCGCGCTCGAATGGTAATATGTTGTTTTAAGCCTCTGATTCACTATAAATATGATAATTTATAATTCCGCTGTATTATCTGGAGACTGGGAGGTATGAACTTAGGCTTCGAGATTAAATTTCTGTGAGGAGGATGAAGTTATGCGTAATTCACTATAAATGTTTTGGTTTCTGCAGGCGTCATTTGTGGGTGCAATGGCAATTGCTGACTTGGTTAAGACAACGCTAGGACCAAAAGGAATGGTAAGGTTTTTTCTTTCTCTTTGGGTGGGTTTTACAGGATATTTTACCCTCCATTCTTTGTCTGGTTTATGAAAATTGGTGCTTCATGTTGTTTTATGCATCCAGGATAAGATTTTACAATCAACAGGCAGGGGACGCCAAGTCAATGTTACAAATGATGGAGCTACGATCTTAAAGTCCCTTCATGTTGACAACCCGGCTGCAAAAGTGCTTATCGGTATCCTTGCATTGAACTGGTCGTGTGTTCATTTTGTTCCTTTCTTTTAATTATAGGATGTTTATCTTTGAACTTCTTGTCCTTTTCTTTTCTTTTTACTTTTATGATGGGGATGGACGGGGAGGATGGTGCTTTACATGTATAGTGGGTAAAAGACGTACGTTGCGTTTAAGCTTATGGGAAATCTTGAATTTTAACAGAAAAAGAATTATCTTGCTGTTGGAAATTGCATGTCTTGTTTGGGTTTAGGTATATATTTTTATATATTTGAGAACCACCTTGTGCTGGTCCTTAATTTACATGTTAGACATTTCAAAAGTTCAAGATGATGAAGTTGGCGATGGAACAACTTCTGTTGTTGTCTTGGCCGGGGAACTCTTAAGGGAGGCAGAAAGGCTGGTGGCGGCAAAAATTCACCCTATGACAATTATAGCAGGTATTTCTTCTATTTCTATTCTTTTTTTTTTCCTGATTTAGTTTTCTTAACAAGTAGCCTTGTGGATTGTGTTAAAATTGAATGTCACTTTTTTCCAATGCAAAATGTGAGTAATTAAGCGTCCTTGGTTGTCTAGGCTTTCGAATGGCAGCTGAATGTGCTCGCAATGCTTTGTTGAAAAGGGTTGTGGATAATAAAGAGAATGAAGGTATTCTGCATTATCTATTAGTTTATTTGATTTGCAGTTATTCCTATCGTCCTATATTCAACAATGTGAGCTGTTGTATGACTTTTTGTGCTGGTAATTTGGTGATGTTCCTTGTTTTTGTTGCATGTACAGTTTCTATTCAGTAGATAATTTCAGATAAGAATATTGTTGTCGTAGTATTTCACTTTCTACTGCCATTTCCATTTAATATATGCAACCGTCCCATGATGCAGAGAAATTCAAGTCAGACTTGATGAAGATAGGGATGACAACTTTAAGTTCAAAGATTTTATCGCAGGATAAAGAATATTTTGGAAAGCTAGCTGTAGATGCTGTGATGAGGTTAAAGGTAATTAAGGTTCTGCATATAACAGCTCAGTTCATTATTGTACAATTTGAAAGTTAGAGAGCTGTATGTTTTTGAACTTGGTTCATAATCTTAAACCTATTCATGGTATGCCTCATATATCTCTAATTCCAATGGTAGGGTAGCACAAACTTAGAGGCAATTCAAATTATTAAGAAGCCTGGCGGATCACTGAAGGATTCCTTCCTTGATGAGGGGTGGGTATATGTACATAATACCTCTTTGAGCTTTATTTACTCTTAAACAACTTCGTTTCTGCACAAGTTTTTTGTGAGCTGCTATAGTTTCTTGTCGACCTATTTGTTTCCAAGTGTTTTATCTTTTATCTTTTTCAGATTTATTCTTGATAAGAAAATAGGGATTGGGCAACCAAAACGTATAGAGAATGCTAAGATATTGGTGGCAAATACTGCCATGGACACGGACAAAGTAAAGATATATGGGGCACGTGTTCGGGTCGACTCAATGTCTAGGGTTGCTGATATAGAAGCTGCTGAGAAACAAAAGATGCGTGAGAAGGTGGATAAGATAATAGCCCATGGGATTAATTGCTTTGTAAACAGGCAATTAATCTACAATTTTCCTGAGGAACTATTTGCAAATGCTGGAGTACTTGCGATTGAGCATGCTGATTTTGATGGGATTGAACGTTTGGCTCTGGTAACTGGTGGTGAGATTGCATCAACTTTTGACAACCCGGAGTCAGTTAAACTTGGAAACTGTAAACTTATAGAGGAAATTATGATTGGTGAAGACAAGTTGATCCACTTTTCTGGCGTTGAAATGGGCCAGGCATGTACAATAGTATTGAGAGGTGCAAGGTACTTTAATAATCCTCTATTTTTCTCTTTCTAAAACTTTATTTATACATTATGAAAGGTTTCATAGAGATGTGTTAACTTGCTAACCGAGTACTAAATTGTGCTTACTCTCTTTCTCATTTTAAAATTTTGCAGTCCAAACATAAAACTTGATATCTTATGATGATCATACTAACTCATGACTTCTAATTGATCATTTATTTCATTAACTTGTGGAACCTATATTTTGATGAGCAGTCCAGGTGATCATTTCTGATATCAATTATTGATCATATCAATGTGGTGGCTCTGTATTCTATTAAGTTTTTGCATGGTTCAGACACGTGGGCATATATTCTTGATGTTGATGTTACTTCAATTCACTTAACACATATATCTTCATTTGTTTGCACTTCTCAACAGCCATCATGTGCTTGACGAGGCGGAAAGGTCGTTGCACGATGCTCTCTGTGTCCTTTCACAGACTGTCAATGACAGTAGGGTTCTTCTTGGTGGTGGATGGCCTGAAATGGTAATGGCAAAGGAAGTTGACGAGCTAGCTCGTGTCACTCCTGGAAAAAAGTCCCTTGCTATTGAAGCTTTCTCAAGGGCCCTCGTTGCTATTCCAACAATAATTTCTGACAATGCCGGACTAGATAGTGCTGAGTTGATTGCGCAGCTTCGTGCAGAACACAACAAGGAAGGGTGCAATGCAGGGATCGATGTTATCTCTGGATCTGTAAGTCCTAACAGTTTGCATTTTCTGTCATCTTAACCTTGGCTATCCACGGCTATAAACTCTCCGCGTCACCAGTTGGTTGTTGACGCTAAGCATCTGGTTCTTTCATTTGCAGGTCGGAGACATGGCTGAGCTTGGGATTTCAGAATCGTTCAAAGTTAAGCAAGCTGTACTGCTCTCGGCCACTGAAGCTACTGAGATGATTCTGAGAGTTGATGAGATTATCACTTGTGCCCCTCGCAAGAGAGAAGATAGGATGTAGAGAAGTGGCATATCTGTTGTAAACTCGCTTTGTTTTCACTTTACCTGAATTCAAAGTTCATATAAACTAGTTTTACTGCACAGCCTATATAATCTTTCTACATTGGGAGGTTGAATCGGTCTATTCTATTTAGAACAACTGATATTTAACGTACACATTATGCTGAATCTCTGTAGTTGACTTCTTAGTTCAACAACTTTCTTGTGAAAATGGTGAGTTGACATCAATAATAATTGATCATTGTGTGACGATTAGGGTTTCTTTCATAAACATTTAGGCATTTTTTAAATCCAACATTCCTTGGAAATCGTTACAACTCAACTCCTCAAGAAAGTCATAATTAGCGTTGAAATTACACTCTCGAAGACATGACATTCGTCTACATTTATTTATCAATACCTTTATACTTAATCCATAAGAAAGCTTATAATATTTCAAGTTGACTTGAATATATAATTTATACAAAGTGACCAATGTCGCTTGTTTCAATTGGTCCGGAAATGGCATCAGTTCAAACGTAATCAAAAGTGGACTCGTCACGCCCACGCAACTCGACCTCGATAAGTACAACCTACAACATTTTCCTATCCAAATCAGCATCCAACTAACTGCTACAAAGATACTTTAAAGTTCCAGCAAAATCGGAGAACACTCGGAACTGTCGCGGAAAGGAAGGAAGGAAGTGGTTCTCATGGCAAACGGTGAAGGGTTCGACAGTAATCTTGTTCTTGCCCACAAATTCCCCGAGGTATATCATTCTCGTGTTCTAATTTGTTCTGTCTTAACAAACATCTTATTATGTTGTCTTCGAGATTGTAATTTATGTATCTCTGTCTCCCGTTTGTTGTTGTTCCCGCAGACAACATATTCTTACACTGAAAGGTAAACCCACCACGCTCCACCTATCTGGGTCTGTTTCTGTGTACTCGAGAAGTAATTCACCCTTTTTCGAACAGGGACGCGGCTATTTATGCTTTAGGTGTTGGTGCTTGTGGGCAAGATGCTTTGGACTCCGATGAGCTTAAATATGTCTATCATGAGGATGGGCAAGAGTTTGTTAAGGTGTTTGTTATGTTTGTGGAGTTTGGTTTGGTTTTACATTTTATTGTTGCTCCAATTGTGGAGTTTTTGTTAGTAGACAAGGAACTTGAAGCTGGGTTGCTTTGTTTATTAGGTAATTAACGTTGTTTATTGTTGTATTTTATAGGTGTTGCCCACGTTTGCTGCTCTGTTTTCACTTGGATCATTGACTAGGGGTCTGAATTTGCCAGGGCTTGAGTAAGTAGTGATCATCTGTGATGGTGTGAATATTATTGGAACAGGCATACTCTTTCGCTTAACCCTATTCCTAATTTCTGGTTTTCATGGCAACCAGTTATGATCCGCGTCTTCTTCTGCACGGGCAACAGTACATAGAGATTTACAAGCCCTTTCCCTCTAGTGCATCTGTAAGTCTCTGAGCTGGAGTGACTAATTAGGTTGCTTTTTCTTCTTTTAGTTGTTTAGGTGAGTGTAGAACACTCAATACCGACTGTGTCTAGTTCCTTCAATATCTAGGAAAGCCAGTACAAAGATTCACTTGGTGGGTTTGGAAAAATAGTTAGCCTCCATGGAATGTAAGACCAAGCTTGTTCATACTTATACACGAGAAACTCAAACATCCCAATCTCGCTAAGTAACTGTTTATATGAAAGAGATTGATGGGGATGGTTAGGAGAAAGGCCCTATGAATGCCATTTAGAATGAATTGAGAGCCAGATTCAACAAGAAAATTTGTGATCCCAATTTTCAAGCATTAGGGGCACAATCCCCAAATTTGAATCAACTCCTATTGAAAGCCCATTTTATTTTGAAGCACTCCCCCGGCAGATACCAATCCACAATTCCACCTTTACTTCTCTGTCACAACATTGAGTTTCACTGGAAGGTGAAGTGGCGGCGTCCTGCCCAACCAAGTTTCACTCTTCCTCTTTGCAAACAATAGAGCTCCACTTCCTGTTAATGTCCAAGCCACCTTATTATGGACACTTTTTTTCTTTACCTTGGACCAATGGAATGGTTGTGGCAATTCCATATCCAATAAACTCCCCAAAGAGACCAAACATTCCTGTCAATTTGATATTGGACCACAGGGGAAGAGATATGAACCGAAGTTGGATTAGTTTGTAAAAGATACAAGTTGAAATTGTCAGTCGCTAACTTTAGTTTTTAATTGCTTAGATATATTCTTTTTGGCACCAGATATGTTTCTAACCTGATGCATAGGGGATTTTTGTCTTTCCTTTGGTATCTGTGAGTTATTGGTTGTATAATGCATTCCACTCTTGGTGCAGCTACTTAATAAAGTCAGTCTTGCTGGATTACATGACAAAGGTTTGTATTCAATTGGAGAACGAGTCAAACTGTTTTAGGAAACAAAAGTGGGAGAATATTTCAGATTGTCTCCATTCTTCAATGAAGCGTACAGTTATTGTGAATGAATGAATTGTGTTGGAGCTGCAGTTTTATAACCTCCAGCTTGGGTGTAGTGGAAAGTCCCATGTCTTGAAATTCCTTTTTCCACAAAATTCAACTCTCTCATGAATATATAAGAATATTCTCCCAATTTCTTAGGGTAACTAGTTTTCTTGTTAATAATTTCAGGCAGGGCAGCTATTCTAGAGATTGAAACAAAGTCCTATTTGAAAGACTCTGGTGAATTATTATGTATGAACAGGTGAGTTATTCCATCATGCATCTGATATAGCCGCTCAGATTTGAAGCATTACTGCTAATGTTCAATAAGGTTGATGGTTTTGCATATCTTTTTACACCATACAGGACAACTGCATATCTCCGAGGTGCTGGTGGCTTCTCAAACTCATCTCAGCCATTTTCGTATTCCAACTATCCAACTGGCCAAGTTGCAGTTGTAAAGATCCCAAGTAGTCAACCCTTTGCAGTATATGAAGATTGTACTCAACCACCTCAGGCATGTAATATGGATAACGTTATTGCCATGATTGATCGTAATCTGTGATACTCCTTTACATGTACAGCGTCAGTACTTTCAGTCTTTATACCTTCAGTTAGACTGAGTTACTAGTTTTTTGCTTGGTGACATTGGATCAAAAAGTTGGGAGACTACTTGAAAACTGTTTTCTTGTTTAGAATATGCTTGTCTATATACAACTTCTACTATACACTGCTTGCCTCTTGTTTATTCAAATACTGACATGTCCTTTATGTGTTTGCATTTGAATTGAATAGAAGGTCTCAACAATTCTGCTTTTTTACCATTACGCATTAGTGAAAACTGATCTTCCATCTTTTCAGTTGTATGAAACTTTTAAGATATTATATACCCGTGATAATCCTTGGTGCCATGGGTAGGATTTCTTCATGTTCCTGAAAGAGTTAACATCTTATTTGTCTATTCACCATGCTTATTCTTCACTTTGTTTTCCATTATTTTGCAGGCATTGTTGTATAGGCTATCGGGTGATTATAATCCTCTCCATTCAGATCCTCTTATTGCTAAAGTTGCAGGGTCAGTAATCCCGTCTATGTTTATTTTCTTTCTTGGCACGAGCATATACAAGACTTGATCACAATATCTCAACTCACTAATGGATTGCATCTTTCCTAGACAGAGAAACATTATAAACTGAAACCATAGTTGCGCGATTTCTGTCAACTATATTTCAAAAGGATATAGTAGTGGAGTCATTTATTTTGGTTCCGAAATTGGAACCAGATTTCTTCAAAGATGTTCATGGACTATGCTTAAAATCCCAGTATTCTATGTTCCTTATGCATCTTGCTACACACTGAACTTATTGAGCTAATCTTCCTTTATCTCGTGTCAGATTCCCACGTCCAATACTGCACGGATTGTGTACCCTCGGATTCGCCATTAGGGCAATCATAAAGTGTGTGTGCAAAGGAGATGCTAATATCATCAAAATCATATCTGGCAGATTCCTTCTACATGTCTACCCTGGAGAAACTTTGATCACTGAGATGTGGCTTGAAGGCCTGAGGTAGAGCTTCATCTGCTTTTGTAATCACTAGAGTTTTACTTATTCCATACAACTTAAGAGTGACCATTTCACTTGCAGGGTGATATATCAAGTAAAGGTGAAAGAAAGGAACAGAGTTGTGCTCTCTGGCTATGTAGACCTTAATCGTTTGACCTCGTCACTATAAAATAGTCGTCTGATCTATTGTCTTAGCAGTTTTAAGTAAATAGATTGTTAGAATAAAAATAGCATGTCAATGCTTCTCAGCTTGTTCATAATAAAGTGATCTCAGAAATGAATTTAATTTGCTCTTGAATTCCATACAAACTCTTTTTGTATAAATTGGACTTTTTATTGAGTAATAAGCAAAAACATTAATAGTTCAGATCGGCTTGGACCCATATCCGAATCCGGACATAATGTTAATAGGTCAGATTGACTTGGACCTATATCTGAATTCCGACCAAAATTTATGTCCGATCGAATTGTATCTTTCTTATTTTATTTGGTTAAAGGAAGAGTACGGAAAGATCATAAATCAATTTAGACTAATTCAAAATTTATATTGGATTGAATTGGTTTGATCAAAATATCAAGATATAGTTGGACTGAATTTAATTAAAATATGTTGTTATGTTATTTAAATAAATTATTAAATTTAAAAATAATTTAATTTTTAATCTTTATACCAAATTTCTTTTAATGTTAAAATGAATAATTAATGACTTACTACGACATTAATGGGCCCGGCCTTTTTTGAACTACGACGGGTGACGGCGTTAAAGTCTAGATTTAAATCGGACGGTTGAGATGACTGTACGGATGAAGCCACTTGGACTCTCTGTGTGTGTGAGCGTATATATATCTAAAATGTTCACGCGTAACGGAGAAGAACCGCATAATCGCGCCTCCCGCTATTTGGTTATCTGGAGCGGTCTGTTTTTGAAATGTCCAGCGAGATGGAGACTACTTCCGTTAGCGACGTTTCTGCAACGGCGATGGCTGTGGAATCCGGTGTCTCCTACGATGACGCGGAGATTAAGGTTCTCAAAGACGCTGTCCGATCTTTGCCTCCTCACGCAGTGCACGACTTGCTATCCAAGGGGGTTAGTTTTAGTGAACTCTTTTCTAGAAATGTAGTGGTAATGTAGTAATTATTTAGGTTTCTAGTGTCTCTCGTCGAACTGTTACTTAAATCCATCTCAGTATACCTGGTTTGTGCTTTCTTATTATACACACTGACAGTGAAACTCGCGGTTTGGTCTGTTTGTTTGCCTAGAAAATAATCTTCCAAAGTATCAAGGATGGACTGGTTCCTTCTTCCTTGTCAACTTCTATATGGTACAGATCTTCAGACACTCTCTCGCCTGACCTTATGCTGTCCTCAAGCCATTGATAAAGTAAGGACTTTCTGCAGCAAGCAATTAACATCAGATAAAATAACCCAGCAGAACATAAACAGCTAGATTTTAGGGGGGACCAAGAATTGGAACAGAAAATTCACTCCATTGACGAGTTGTCTGCCAATTGCTGAAGAAGAACCGGCAAGTTAATGGCAAAAACGTTAGTGACCTTCTTGGACAAGCAGTTCTCAATAGTAGCACCCATTTGGACCAACTTTTGCTTCCAAATCTTCAAGCCACCAACATAACAATGAAACCTCAAGTCAACGAAAGATCAACAGCCTAGCATTGAAAATAATAACCAGAACAAAATAATAGGCAAAACATATCTTGTTTACCCAGCAGAACTAGATTTTTGGGGGACCAAGAATTTCAACAGAAAATTAACTCCATTGACGAGTTCTCTGCACAATTGCTGAAGAAGAACCGGCAGGCTAACGGCAAAAACGTGAGTGACCTTCCTTGGACAAGGGGTCCTCAATAGTAGCACCCATTTGGACCAACTTCTGCTTCCAAATCTTCAAGCCACCAACATAACAATGAAACCCCCCAAGTCAACGAAAGATCAAAAGCCTAGCGTTGAAAATAATAACCAGAACAAAATAATTGAAAAAAATATCTTGTTTACCATCTGAAAGTAGTGTATTTAGCATAAACACTTTTACGCATTTCTTCAGCAGAAGCCTTCTTCGTATCCATAAGATCAGAGCACAATTGCCTTATTTCCTGCAATAGATCTGTCAACAAAACCTATACAAAACGACAACTAACAACACCTGCAACAAATCTGCAAACAAAACCCTTACAAAACGGCAACCATCGTATAGATCAGGATACGATCTATGGAGGAGAGACATCCACACGCCTCTAGGCAAGATTGGTTGCACGTGGTTGAGCATGAAAATCTCTTGAGAGAGGAGAGAGAGAGAACCGTTTGAGCAGGAGAAAGAAAATAATTTGACGGGAGAGAGAATCGTGTGAGAGAGGAGGTTTATGAGAGAGAAAATTTGCCAGCAAATATATGTACATGCGAATGAATTCTAAGCGTCGGATCAAAGAAACAAACGGGATGGATTTCGTAGTCGTCCATCCCGTTCGCCTTTAGTAAGTATACTTAATTAGTAAGTATACTTAATAAGGTGGCCATGAGCCCATGATCCTGTCGTAGCTCAAAGAACTTTAGTTTCTACTTGTAAATAATTTAAACATGAAACATGTTATTTTCACTTTAATTAGCAGCATAGGATCCACAGCTGTTTAAAGTTCATACGTTTAATGTCTAGTTCTATTCACTTGCTTTCTTGGGCATGAAAACTAGTGATCCAATATCTTCTCAGACTGGTCCCCTCTTCGATGCTGGGCTGGAGTTAGCCTTGGATGTGTTAATGTGAGTTGCGCATGAAATGGACTTGAATTTAAAATCAAATTGAAGATGGCAGTGTAGTGCCGTTTTAGTCCTCTACTTTAGAAAAAGGGCTTGTCTGGTCTTGGGGTGGACCAATAGAACGACTTAACTTTCTTGTTCGGATTAGACTGGAGTGAGAACAAGGCGACCCAAGAACGGGAACAACTTATGTTATGAGAATTGGAATATTGTGATTAAACATTATGTCACACATCCAAACAATTGTGGGTGTATCAACTGAAGGAATAGTCAACAAATACGTGTGCCAACGCAGACTTCTGCTCTTAACATCTCAAGTCTTGAAGCCTTAAAAATGTAAAGTCTGGGAGAAGGATAAATACTCCTTACGGGTAAAAGACGGATAAATAGTGAGTAAGGCAAAAACTTGGACCTTTTTCTGTAGTAGTTTAATTGATTATCATTTTAAATTACTTAAAAGTTCTAAAAGAAGGAAGTGGTTCAAAGCTGAGTCATCGATTGGCTTGTGGAAATATATGGGAAGCAGACTCTGACCAAATGCTGCTACTTGCAACCCTAAACATGTCGACAAAGTGTTGTCTTTTCATTTGAGAAAGTTTGAGATCTGACAGATTTTTCATCAAAGATATGCTTGTTGAAATCTTTTTTGGTTTCTAGCTTCATATCGCCTTTTTTTTCAGCTTGAAATGGATGGTCATTTACACTTTTCTAAAGCCAAGACATATTGGAGATGAAAGGGGAAGACTATTCTATTGAATCATAAACGGCCCTCTCTAACGTTTAAAAAACGTGGCTTATAAATTAAACCAGGTCCAATATTTAAAGGTACGAAAAATGTTTTGTTAATTTAATATTTAGTGGCTTTCGATCGGACCAGAACCTTTATCTGATGCCTTAAGTACATATGCTATACAAAGATCGATAAGTACATATTGCATTAAGTACTTAGTGTTTATCACTACGAGATCTGTATGTAAATTTGTATTCTAACATTAATATTGAATGTCTTATCACTATCGTCAGATTCTTTAAATCTTCATTAATTTTATTAAGTTTACACTTCGAAAAGGTACTTCACTAACTTCCATTTTGAGAATAAAAAATAAAAAGGAACAAGGGGTGAAAAATAAGATACTTAGAACTTTATGTAATCTAAACACTCTTCCGTTTTTCTAGAAAAATTATTTAAATGACGCTGATATTGGAATGTTAACTCCGAAAATATTTTTCAGGGTCTTAACAACAAACAAGATTGAAAAAAAGATTCCACAATTGTTTGCCTAACTTGGATGGAATATGTTTGACGTACAAATCATGAACGACAAGTCCATGCAACTAAGACTTTTGGCCATTGTCAGTGGGTGAGAAAATGACCAAGGAAGGTGCATTATATTCGTCGGGAAATTTTATTCATGCATGGAAAGGTCATTTTCAGTGACTGTTTATGCACAAAATTCCATCGGGAAGTTTTCCCAATGATTCAATGCCACTGAAGTCCAGTTGCTTTATAGGGGCCACCGACCCGTAGCACGATTTTTTTTGTACTAGCGTAGTCTACAGTATCATAATACATGGGAAGTAGACAGTCGGTACCTGTCATATCTAAAGGATTTGAGGTGATTCGATAATATCATTTGATGAAGTTTAGTACAATATATAGACGGTGTAAAACAAATCTCTAAATTGTAGCTAAACTAGTTACTGTGATTTTCTGCATTTACTCTGAATGATACAGTTACCGTGATGTTTCTGAATTGTGAGTCTTTCCTTCTACATGCCCCCTCAAGATGGTGGTCCGTGAGGAGATGCTAATCTTGTCTCGGAGTTGGAGAAAAGGTGTTCGAGGCAACGGTTTGGTCAATGCATCCGCGAGTTGATCTAAAGATGATACATGTGTTACACGTAGTGCTCCATGTTGTACTTGCTCACGGATGAAGTGAAAATCAATGGCCACATGTTTCATACATGAATGAAAAAATGGATTGGAGCAGAGATGGGTTGCTCCAATGTTATCACAATAAATCACTGGTGCTTGTGACAGCTGAAGCCCTAATTTAGTGAGAAGATTGCAAATCCATCGTACTTCTGCTGCTGTTGATGCAACTGCTCGATACTCGGCTTCTGTCGATGATTGAGCCACTGTTCTTTGTTTTCTAGAACTCCATGAGATTGGATCTCGACCAAAGTAGACAAGGTGAGCACATGTTGACGTGTAGTTGTCACGGTTGCCTGCCCAATCCGCATCCGAAAAAGCATGAATAGCCAGCTATTGTTGCTTATGTAGAAGAAGACCATGATCATTTGTCCCACAAAGATAGCGTAGGAGACGCTTTATTGCATTCCAGTGAATTGTTGTGGGTCGGTGCATGAATTGGGACAGTTTATTGACTGCGTATGCGACATCCGGTCTTATGACAGAAAGATATTGCAAGCTCCCGACAATTGTGCGATAGTCCGATGCATCTGGTAGAGGGATTCCTTGGAGCAAGCTCAATGTGTGATCAATTGCAAGTGGAGTAAGAACAAGTTTTGAGTCCATCATGTTGCTTCGAACCAGCAGATCATTTATATGTTGGCGTTGTGATAAGAAAAGCCCGTGTTGATGAGGAATTACTTCACTGCCGATAAAATAAGAAAGTGGCCCGAGGTTTTTGAGAGCAAATTGAGTTGCTAGTTGGCTAATGAAGCGTTCCAGTATTGAAGTATGTGTACCTGTTACAATGATGTCATCCACGTAGACTGGTAGATAAATCAGTGTTAAGGAGTTGTTGAAGACAAAGAGTGAGGTATCAGCACATGAATTTCGAAACCCTTGGCTGATGAGATATGTACAGAGTTCATGAAACTATACACGTGGGGACTGTTTGAGCCCGTATATAGCCTTGTGCAACTTGCAGACGTGATCAAGGTGATCTATGTCAAGGAAACCTAGAGGCTGGTTCATGAAAACATCTTCCGTCAAATGACCTTGAAGAAAGGCGTTGTTTATGTCAAGTTGGCGCAAGGACCATCCCTGACTTAATGCTATGCTGAGGACAAGTTGTATGGTTGTAGGTTTGATTACAGGGCTGAATGTTTCATTGTAATCCACTTCGGGGCATTGATGGAAGCCTTTGGCTACTAGTCGAGCTTTGTACCTGTCAACAGAGCTATAATATTTTCTTTTAGTGCGAAAAATCCATTTGCAACCTACTATATTTTGAACAGCAATTCTCGGGACAAGTTCTCATGTTCCATTTCGAACTAGTGCATCGAATTCCTCCGACATTGCTTGACTCCACTTTTGGTCCTTCAGAGCTTATGACACAGTTTGTGGTTCTATGTCAACTGTAGAGTTGAGACTTGCTATTAAAGTGAGCTTCTGAATTAATTTTCTTATATTATTTTTGGCCCTAGTGGTCATTGGATGCGAGTTGAATTTGGGTTCTGTGGTAGGGAGTGGGGTTGATTGTGTTTGTGCTGGGTTAGGAGGATGAAGTGAGGATTGTGTACTTGTGGATGAGTCGGATGAAGAAGACTGATCTGATGATGATGCGGAGGGATCAGGACCAGGGGCACCTTCTGATGAGACTGCCAACACCAGGGTGTTGCCCGTGACCATGTGAGGAAGGAAATATGCTGGTGGTAACCACTCTTGAACTGTTGTTTCTGCTGGACGCGAAAGATTAAACTGATTTGTGTAGAAAGGAAACACAGATTTGACGAAGGTCACATGCTTGGATGTATAGGTGATTCGATTCAGGAGAGTTTGGGAGGGTGGGTTGAGGAGTTGCAGAACCGGAAGCCATGATAGACCAGAAAAATGGTCCGAAAAAAATTATAGATCGACAGCTCTGATACCATAAAGGATTTGAGGTGAATCGATAATATCATTTGATGAAATTTAGTACAATATATACACAGTGTGGTTGCAGCTATTCAGCTAAAATCAAGCCTACCTATTCTCTATTATTATTATCTACACAGTCAAAACAAATCTCTAAATTGTAGCTAAACTAATTACTGTGATTATCTGCATTTACTTTGAATGATATAGTTACGGTGATGTTCCTAAATTGTGAGTCTTTCCTTCTACAATATCAATATGTTTACAATATCATTTCCATGAAAAAACTGTCAAAACTATGGCATCTAACAGTAACACATGTATCATCAATATTAAAAGAACAATATGCATTTCTGCTTGTTAGGTTACGAGCAACCACGAGGCTAAACTTGTTGTATGGATTTTTCCTCCAAGCTTCTTTGACTATATGGAGCATCTACCCATACATTTAGCATACGAGGCTAAACTTACTGGTCTGGTTCAATATCGATGGATGTATCCGTTTGAAAGGTAATTATAGTTAATATTTAAATAAAAGTTATAGCATGTTTTAATCACATAATTGTAATAATCCTATTTGTAATGTAGGTATTTGCATCACTTGAAGAAAAACGTCATAAGCAAAGCTAAAGTTAAAGGTTTGATATGTAATTCTTATTTAGTGGAGGAAGTAAGTATATTTTGTTTACATTATTTTGAGCTGCATGTATATAGAAGAGAAAAAAAAGTTCCTCATAATGACAATAGGGGAGAAACGGGTGATGTTAATGGTAACTTGTCCATTTTCACATATTCAAGACGAATATATGGACGTTTAATAAGAAGACTGTTAACAGCAGAACCAATAAAGGCTGCCCATGGTTACATTTTATTGAATTGTCAAAAGGGTCAACCTTTCGTGCAGTAAATTTAAGTTGATTTTGAAATAGATTATTTGAGTTTTCGAAGTTAACATGGTTCACAATTAAAATACATAATAATACTTTTAGATTATACAAGGAATGGTTACACAAGATAATGCCTGAAACAATACGGGATAATATCAATAAAGAAGTTAAAAGACACTTTCCTCGATGGTTCGAGAAATATGTAAGTTTTCACTTGTAATAATTGAAATGTTGAATTATCATATCAAAGTGATTAGATGACATTATACTATTTAATATGATAAATTATTTTTTGTGTAGACTTCAGAAAATCCAATAGAGAACAAATTCATTGTGATCTTGCGAAAGGACCTTTGCGAACTGGTAAATCGTGTCTGGTGCATTTTGTTAATAGATACAAATTTCATACAAAATATCATGGTCATAGTATGGCAACAGTAACTAGTGGGGTTTGCATACGGGGAGAATCGATGGATTACTATGGTAAAATTATTGAGTAGCCTACATTGCCAAAAAAACAGTGTGATATTTAAGAGTGAATAGTTTGATCCAACTACGAATGTTAGAACAAAAGTGCACAGCTGATACAATCTAGTTGAAATCAACCAGCGAAGAAGATTTACATAATTCGAACCTTTCATGTTGGCGATTTGAGCGATCCAAATGTATTATGTCCCTTTTCCTAGCTTACAACGAGATAAGTCAGATTAGTTGGCCGTTTGCAAAGTAAAACCTAGAGGTGCTTTTGAATTACATAGAAAAGGAGAAAATAAGAGAATTGCAATTGAAGCGTTTCAGGAAGATATTTATGAAATAAATGTATGTAACATATGATGAAAATGAACCTTTGAATGATCCAAATAATGAATATGTTAAAATTTCATTTGGAGAGGACGAGGAGGGCGAGAGATCTGAAGAAGAGCCGAAGTTTGATTCTAATTCTTTGAAAAAAGAAGATGATTATGATTTTGATTTACAATTAAATGCTAATAGCGATTAATTTGTATTTGTAATAGAATATTATATGAATAAATCTATTATTGCATCAACAATATATTGTTATATATTAAATTTATATTATTCTATTATTAGAAAATTCAATAAAATGTGAATTTTAAGTTAAAAATATGCCACCAAGAGAAAATAGGATATGATACGGCTAAGGTTCAGGTTACAACGATTTGGAGAAGCCAGTGCATTTCTAGGTGAAGCATCACATTCTGCAGATGCTATTGCACATCCAGATGAGGTATTACCTTCTGTACCTGCTGCTATACCATCCAGTAGCCCTGCTACACCATCCACTAGCCTTACGTCATCCATTACCCTAGACCGATAGAGATATCAAAGATAAACATTGAGGATAAAGGAGGCGACCTCCAGCCTGGAGCTAATGAAGTTAATGGAAGAACATATATCACAATTTTCAATAATTTGTAAGTAAACTTCTAAAAATTTTGTAATATATGATAACACCCTAGGTTGATATTAAAGTTATAGGTTTTAATTTAAAAATGATCTAAAATAACATATATATTAGGTTGGTTCCATCTAGAAAGGACAGGATAGATCTTGAGAGTTATATATGGAAGAATGTCTCTCAGCCGACAAAGGATTTTAATTATCAGCAGTTTGAGGTACACAAAATATATTCTTTAATCTTTTTTATTTTATGTAATTTTATACATTAATTAAATAAATATTGTCATTTATAAGTACTTATACTATATTTTTCTTTTTTTCAGAAAGATTTTTTTGGGATCCAAAATTTGATGCTATAATTTATAATGTATGGGAGAGGCGAGCTCGTACACATTATAGAGACTTTCTTACTTCGATACACAAGAATCATGTACAACCACCATATATATTTGAAGAAATATAGTCTTGGCAACAGTATTGGGTATCACCCGATGCAATATCCATTTCAGGGTGCAATTCTGCCAACAGACTTAGAGAACCAGATGGAGAGAGTCTACCCTCACACATTGGAGGATCTTTGACCCACCAGGAACATGCCCTTCAACTTGTAAATATTAAAACTTTACACTTATATTCTAATTTTTGTACTTTGATGTATAAAATTTGATTTCAATGTAATTTGATGTGTGAAATTTTTTTAAAAAAATATGTGCATTATGGAGAATAATTATGTTATAATTGCCTGGTGTCATTAATGGTTGTGTTGTTGAGTTAAATTTTTTTATCTAATAGGGGAAATATCATAAAAATAGAGAAAATTCTACTGAAATTTCTTTAAATTATAGTTCACTTATAACAATTTACTTTGATGCAGGAAAAGGCTATAGGTAGGAAGCCTATAGCACGCCAGCTCTTTTTGCACACTCACACTAAGAAGCATGATGATGTGACCTTCGTGAACACCTGATGCAGACAACTTCATGTATGTATAACTATACTTTAATATTAATTCTTAAAAAGTATCACTTATTAACGTAAACAATTATAATGATAGGATCAAATACAAGAAAGCATTGAGCGACAGTCACAAAATTCTGAAACTGTTGCTGAGAGTCAGGCATATCTTGATGCAATGAGTGGTAGGGACCGCCGTGAAAGGATTTTCGGCTTAGGTTCATTTGCAAACACATGTTATTTGCACTCCTTCACATCCACTACAGCTGAATCTAGTAGGCAATCTGTATTAAATAAGAGAGTCCTTCAGCTTGAGAGCACAGTAAGAGGCTGATAAAGTGCATAACCCGGCTCCTTAATGAAGTGGATGAGTTGAATGGTAGAGATAGGACCTCATCGCATTCACCACCTGCATAGCTTCTGGATTAGTGAATGTATTTGATATTTTACTACTATTAAGATTTTGTATAAATTCTTAATTTACAGTAATTTCAAGATACTTATTCAGGTACATTATAATTTTTTTATTGTACCATTCAAAATAATGTTTACTTTACATTTAGCATTCAATGTTATATATTATTTATAAAAATTAAATGTACAAAAAAAATCATAAGATTGTCAACGGAAAACTCAGGTAGGAAGTGGGAAATGACGGTTGAAATTTATCATAATTAAATTTTTCAACGAAAACACAACATTCCATCGCTAATTAGCGTCATAATATAATATCATTCCGGCACTAATTTATCGACGAAATATATAACTCCGTTGCTAAGTTCCCAACATAATAATATATTTCGACGGTAAATATTTAGCAACAGACCTACAACTTACCGTCACTAAATTCACCAATGGAATAGTATGATTCCGTTGGCAAATTAGTGACGGAATATTCTAAATTCGTCGATAAACTTACCTTAATTTGGCGATGGAAGTGCAAAATTTCGTATCTAAATTTACCAACGGATATACAAATTTCTGTCACTAAATTTTACCTACGGCTGTTTCTTCGATGACTCTTTCCATCAGTAATTTTCATCGTCAAATTTGTTTCTCGACCAAAATTCTTTATTTTCTGTTGCTAAAACCTTTTTTTTTTTGTAGTGCTCCAATTTAGAGAAATGAATTATCTCTATTAATTTATCTCCTTCAATTAAACAATATTCCTTTTTCATCAGGATTCTATATTCTAACAAAACAAGAATATTAACAGCAATATTATCCCACATGCAATCCATTATTCTATTTCAAATTTTTTCAAACAGATAAGATAATAAACAACCACTATACTATTCATGTTACGCACCTTTATATGTCAGAGTATCCTAATGTCTCGCTTTTATTAACAAGTCATTTTCAAAATCAATACGTAAATAAGCAAATCTCACTAATTTGGTTCAATAATAAATCTAATTTTGTTTAACATAATAAAACACATTCCATTATTATGCAAACAAATTTGTCTACGTAAAATAACAACTAAAGAACCCAGTGTCCACTCTTCCTTTTTTAGGATAATTTTTATGATTATTATTAATAGTGTAATAAAATTATTAAATTATTTAATAAAATAAATTTATATTACTTATATAATATTAATTTATACTTTTTGTTATAAGTAATGAGATATAAATACAGAAAATTAATAAAAAATTTACAATTTTATTTATCATCAGTAAAAATATATTGAGTATATTATTAATTATTCGTAAATTATAAAAATAAAATTTATTATTTTATTATTAGTACTGTTAGTGTCAAGTTAATAAATATATTATTAAATATTAATAAATATAATAAATATTTTTTAATAAAATAATTAATTTTAAACAATTATTTGAATATACTTAATAATATGTATATATTATAAATTAATTAATAAATCAATGTATTTGAAACATATTATGTTTGTAATTTATTAGTTCTTAATCATTTTTATGTAATATAAGTGTTCACATGAAATGTTATTTCGTATTAAAAAATATTAAAATTTTGTGAGTTATCGATAAAATTTAATAGAAGGATGGACTTCAGATTTTTTATTAAAATATAAATAATTTATACGAAAATTTTGAAAAAAATAGAGATTAAATTTTAATAAAATTGGTGAAAGCACGTGGAGGAGGCTGGTTTCTATCACAAATCTACAATCTTGGATAAGGCAAAGAAATGGTTGACCATGAGATTGGCCGTGTGGAGGTCGTTGATAGAACAGGACTGACGATTGAAGAGATTAAGGAAAGGTTAGATGAGCCACAGCTGTCGGTAGCAGCAGTCCACAAGGTTGACTCTGTTGTTGTCCTTGGGTTACTATACAACTTCCCCACCATTTTAGAGCACAGAAGTAATTTATTTATGTGGCATCATAATGGACGACCATTGACAGTGACAAACAAATTCTCTTTGGACTGATTTCGATCTCCTCTTATCAGCCATTAAATAATTTGATAAAGAAGAGAGTAGAATTGGACTGGACCCACCAGCTACTTTCTTATCTTAGGCCCTACTACAATTGACCTAATGGCAGCAAAGTAACCCTACCCTTTCTCTTCTGCTTTATTTATGCATACCAGCAAGGAAACTAGCACAACCATTTCTCTTCTAGTTCTACCCATTCAACTAAATCTCTCTCTTGAATTAGAAAAATGAAAAAAGAACTGATAACAATGAAAAGACCACCTGGGTTGCTTCTCACCCTCATTTGCCTTTGCCTTCTCTCTCTACTTGTTTCCGCTGCTTCTTCTCGTCTTCTAATACGTAGACAAGGTAATAGCAGTAATTATTTTTCGCGTTTTTATTCTCACCCGCAAAGCTATTAAAGATCAAGGTTGGAACTTTATAATTGTTTGCACCATCCTACAGGTGAAAACGAGGCGAAGCTTGATGAAACTGCTCCAACGGTTTCAGTCACAGACACTCAGGAAGAAACTAATAAGGTTTTAGGAACTATAGATTGGAATTTTATATTTATGATTGTTTGGACTTTGGACACATCATGTGAGATTGTTGGCTAATAAACTTATAATTATGTTCTGTTCTTCTTCCTTTTCTTTTTTTGTGTCCTTTTGAACCAAATTTGCAGCTTAACATGGGTGCTATGGAGTACTGCAATGAGAGAGACGAAGAATGCCTGCGAGGAAGAATGATAGCGGAGGCCCACTTGGATTACGTTTACACCGAACGCCATAATCCTTGAAACAGTTAATAGTCACTACCAAAGGAATAAAATTGCCGTGCTTTTAACTTGTATTATAGAAAAGTTGGGTTGAAGAAAGTGGAATGGAACTGTATATGAAATTATGTGTACATAGATTGTTGGTGTAACTCATCGTTGTTCCCTTTTCCTCCAAAGGTTGCAAGCGCAGTAACAGTATAAACAGCGGAACTCATGAAATTGTTGCATAATAGGATACCAACAAGTCAGCATGCACGTCTTGGAACTGTCGAGAGAAGCAAAAGGAAAAGAATAAAGTAGTTTGAATATGACTGGCATACAGAGTCGGTGAATAGTTCCACTAGAAATTTGTTTATTTGTTAAGGTCAGTTAATTCTGTACGCCTATGTCGGCAAGTGTAAGCAGAGAAGGGCAATTGATTCATATCTCTGTTTAGGGGCGTTTAGTCCGATTTCCAAGGGCAAATTATCTTCAATTTTTAAATGAAAAATGGATCCAAGCAATGCCCCAGATTGATTCAAGAAGTTGCTTGCTTCCAGCCCTGTGCTTCAGGACCTAAACTAAAACAGCGGCAAGAATCGTAGGCATCTCCATCCTTGTAATTAACCCAACTAATCCCTTTCTTATTTGAGATTGTTATTTGGTCCTCTTTGGGTTCATCTTATCTCTTGCGTAAAATAGCGGGATTCAGAATTTCGAAACCATTACAGAAAATTTTCCGACATTTTTAAGTCCCTTAAGAACCAATCAATAGCAATCTTTGCATCCACTGTTCCTACAGGACTGTTTTCAACACTGGTTGTGGACCACTGATGATCACCGCAAGAATAGTGCGTATGAAGAAGCTAAAATAGCCTCGACTTATAGGTAGCGAAAGTGGCCCAAGAAGTCTACCACAGTAGCTGAGAAACAATCAAGTTTTGAGTACACAAGAAGCCTACATGAATGCTTTAAAACTTGTAAATACCACATAACAGTACTGATTTTTTAAGTCAAGGCTAAGTACTAGAATCCAAATCAAACAAATTCATATATCCACCCATAATTAATTGTTCTCACAATCAGGGGAAGCAAATTATAGTCCACCATGTTATAGTTAATGATATAATTTAAAGTGCACTGCACTAGCATTACCGTAAGTTACCCAAAAAAGAAACAGACCACAGGATAAAATCGATAAAGGATATTGAAAGGCACCTCCAGCCTCAAATCTTATTCTCATTACGCAAAAACATCACCAAATTGTGAAGCTTACATAAAAGTGGGTTGCATTCCCTTTCTTGTTGTGTTGAAATTATATGGTGGCCTTACAGAAGAGCCGCTACAGAAAATACAGAACATCACACCAAAAGATAGCATAAATCAAACATCCAAGTGCAGAAAGTTAAGATGTAAACTGTCAGGTATTCAATACATCTCTATTGGCATAAAATTTTTTGGAGTATAGAAGAAGGTATTAGGAAACTACAAGATACTATTGTCATCATGTTGATGAAGAACATCAAAAGTACGACAGGATCACTCACAAAACTGTGCTCCGAAAGAAAACTCAGACCCCCCATCCCTTGGTCTTAGAGCTGTTGATCTTCAATAATGTGTCTTTTAATCTTCAAGCGTCATGCACCCTTTTCCTATCCAGAAAATTGAAAAGAAAACGACTTCAACAAAAACGCAAAGTAACTTCAGAGGCCAGAAATACAAGATAACCTCAGTAGTCGCATGATCATTGGAAGCTATATATATGTTGAATCAATTCCAGCTATGAAACTAACACATCAACATCATTCTACATGAGGAACTCCACATTAACAAGACAAAAACTTTGCATCAAATCTCAAGTATGAAAGTTTTGGTGACAACGATTTATGAAGCAACAAATCAAATTAGTTATAGATGCAATTTCCACGAGAGTAATATAGTAACTAGAACAATAGTGCAGGATCAGCGAAATTATGCACCAGATATGCGGCTCCATGTATATATAAGCACGTCACAACCCATGCCCAAAATCAAAGCACAAATGAAACTATTCCAACAGCCACTAGCAAAATAAAAACAGCAGCAGAAGATGCGAAGAAACAAAGAAAAAATCATCAAACTAATCAGGTAAAGCAAAAGGCTAAGCATGTTGTTTGGAAGGATGAAAATATGAAACAATGGATTTGATATTTCATCTGATGCAGAACTAAGACACAGCAGGTATCCAATATTTAGAATCAATAATAACATAAGGAAACTTACAATTTTAATGAGGTTTTCCATTCCTGAGTCAGAAACTGAACTTTGTGATGCACAATTCGCGTGCACAATGGAACCCTTGGAGCTCTCATTGTTAACATCCAACTTACCATCCCCCAAAGGGAGTGTCAAGTAAGTTGTTCCTTTGAACATCCATTTATTCCTTTCTTGACTATAATAATCTTCGAACAGCTCACCACACAAAATACATAAACATTGATCTTCGTCAGCAGGAACCATTGGTTCATCTTCAGCGATCGACTCTCCAAACCCATTTAAAAGAGCAGGAGATTCCACCAATACCGGAGATTCCATAGTCCCTGTGGCCCAACCTCTTGCATCTGCATACCATCTCCTACTCAACATGTTTGTACAATCCGAATCTAATCTCTTTAGAGTATGCCACTCCATGTGTCTATCAAGCTGCTTTTTAAGTTTAAGCTGAAGGCCACATACAACACATTGATGTTGAATGTCATCAAAGAGTGAACTAATTACAGGTGTATGTAGTTCTCGGATAACATCCGACTTAAACTCCAACCCAATGAGATTTTCCACTTCCACTGTGCTAGACTGCAGGGAGGCAGCAGATCCTTTAGCAGTTGGATGAGGAGTAGAAAATCCTTCTTCAGTGGACAAAGATATAGAAGTGGTGTCTGGAAGAGAAGGAATTGAAGTAGACTTAGGTGTAGTAGTACATATGTTCTGGTTCTGATTCTTATTCTTGTTTTGTGATTGAGCATGTGAAGGCAATGATGTCTTGGATTTGGATGCAGATATCAAACCTTTGGCAACTAATGAACTCAAGAGATTGGAAAGAGGGTTTGCACCCTTATTCAGAACATCTGAATCTTGTGTTGATGTAGAACCAGGAGGCAGTGGATGCTGCTTCTCTTTCCTGGGAGAAACACGGGGGTTAGTCAATGGACTATCGTGCCTCAATGGAGCAGACAAAGGTATAGATGAATCCTCGGATTTTGCATTTTTTCGCACACTAGTTATGCTAGGAATAGGGAGCTGAATACTTGATTTAGGTGGAACTTGCTTAACATCCTGGATATTTTTTGTAGGAAGACCACCAGAGGCAATATTAGATAGAATTCCAGTTTTCATAACAGCAGCCAACAAGCTACTCGTGCTTGATTGTCCAGATGTTTCTATAGTGAGTGAATTTGAATGGTCAGATGCATCACTTCCTGATGGAGTTCCGTTATTAGAGACAGGCTGCAGATGTGGTTTCTTAATCTGATGAGAAGATTGTACATAACCTCTGTCAGATGGATTTGGCAACTCTTGATGCAGATGCCGTGTTGGAAACAAGGGAGAGGGTGGACGTTGGTGCGTGAGGGACTCTGCAGATAGTGATGGTGACACTCCAAGAGAAGGTAAGCTATGTTGCGGTACCATTCCAGAGGATCCTGATAATCCATGTGCTGAAAATCCAAATTCTGAGTTTGCAATTTGAGATGAACTGGTGGTACGAGGTCTTACTGCTATCTTGGTCAATGAATCTGCATTCACAGCCAGCACACCAGGACTGGCTGAATGACCATCTGAGTGACCAGCAATAAGACCTCCAGAATGCAAATGTCCATCTCCTGAATGTGAATCCTGCAATCGCCAAGGGGAGGACAGATGGTGTCTGAGACCAGATTGCTCTTTCTGTTCAGAAGATAATGAGTCCGAAGAATTTTCTCTATCAAATCTCAAACCAAATTCATGCACACTTTGTGGTCTTCGGAGGTGATTTTCAAAGTCCTGCACTTGAAAATTACAAAGAAAAACAACTGTAATGAGGCATGCAGACAATGAAATTGAGCCTCAATCTAAATTCACCCGTTATATCTATTGCAAAAGAAATCCACAAGTACTAAAATGAATTCCCCACTTCAAAATTATTTACTCTCATGTTAGATCATCAAACTGCAGATATAGGAATTTAAAACTGTAGTTTAAAGTTCAATACGCGTTTACTCATTTATTTTCTCTGTTTCAAAAAATTTAAAAGGAAAAAAGTTTTTTTTCCCCAATATTCTACAGAACTTTACCGATTTCTCTGTATCAACAGGAGTCCACCCTTTTCTGGAGTTACTAGAGATATTGGCTATATGATTATCTGACACTCTAGAGTGCATTTCCCACATAAACTCTTCTTCTTCTGAGTTCTTCCAGCTAGGGGACATTACACTGCTGCTAATGCTTTGAGGAGGCTCAAGATGCAAATTAGGAGCCTTGGTTGTTGACAATTTTGGAAGCCCTTGCTTCAGATTCAAACCATTTCTTTGGCCAGATATTGCCCCTGGAATACTGCTGCCAGTATCATACCAAGGTTTATCATGTCCTTGCTCAAGAACCTTCCCAGTTCTTGCACCTCCCATGCTTGAGCTTCTTTGAACATCAGAACCAGATTCATAGTCTCCACATGCTGAACTGATTTTCTTCTCAAGAACAGGATCACCCATGACTTCTTTATGGGATCGTTGGGCATTCTGAAAGACATGACCATAGTATAAGGCCAGGAACGCATTGATTTTCAAAATCAGCACCGAATCAATCATTTACTTACGTGAATTTTGATAGTACCACCCCCCCATGAACGTCCAGAACCAATACTGGCTGATCTTTCCGATCTTTCAACATCTCCACTTGAATTGGTTATATGTAGAGTCATGGAATCAGGTTTTCCCTTTGCCTTGAGATAGAACCACGTCAACAGAGAAATATAATCAATTTTATAGTTAGTCCTATACTCTCTCAACTAATCAAAGACTATAGAAGTTTGTAATGTCCTTGCAAAAGTAAAAAATTCTGATGCGACATATTTCAATGAAACATGCAGTCGACATACATATGTCTGTGCCAATTTATACATCAGCTAAGCTTCTAAGACTAAAACAGGGTATGTATGGTACACCAAACTTAGCAAACAAAACAGGACAACAGCAATTTTAATCGAGAGTTGGAAAATATAGATTTTGGTAGATAGCTCAGTATAGCTTCGGCAATGTATTTAAACTTGTATTGCTAAAGGCAGTTCAAGACATGGTCATATACCACAGCAGACGAACAAAACTCAGAAGTTCAATCAAAATAAATTCTTGTTTTTACTAAACAGTTATGGTGAGTTGACAATTAATTCCAATTTTCCTTTACTAACCACTTACACTGCTTGACTGCTGAAGACGTTGCCTTTCCAAATACTTGGGGTTTACATGAATGCTATGTGGAGGGCGTTGTGAATGTGAATCTGGCCTAGATGTAGTCAATGTTGACGATGATCCATTAGCAACAGAAGCAAAGCCAAGTTCCCTCTCAATGATCTCAAGCGTCTGAGGAGGGAAGACTCCTTTCCATGTTCCAAAAAGATGTCCCATACTTGAATGAACAGAGGGATCAATGTGCCTATATGCCTTGCAAAATACCTAATATAGAAAAGATACTTGACTATTACCAAGTAATAACAAGTGAAACAACAATACAGACATTGCAGCAATTTGGTCTGCAAAGAGTTACCTAAGATTGTTGATTCATCCAAGAAAGGTTACAAAATTTAGGGCATTAGCAATCCTAGTGAAAAAGGTTGTCAAGTAATAACACCACAGGAATTGTATAACACAGCACACTCGAGTGTAGGATATCCTAAAAGCAACTCAAGCAAATAGATTCCATTACAGGAATTAAAAATCTAACCTCGGGCAGTCTGGCAGCAAAGTATTTTATGTAATCCCTTCCAATATTCTTTACAATGCTGTCTAGAAGATAAAGTGATGGCAGCTTTTGATCACTAGGTACCTGCAAGTTGGTTCATGATTAAATAACCTCAATAGCATAAAGTTTGGCCTCCGAGGGAGAACCATAACAGAAAAATGAACAAGAATCATATTTGCACACGATACCAAAATAAGAATAACACAGCTGCATTTAAAATCATATCATTTTTTCTTTCTTCTAAAAGTTTAGGAGCAACCTGAAACAATTTGAGCACCTCTTTAAACTTAGTATTAAAAGATGACAACAAGTGAAAGCTTCACATCAACTGCCATCAGTATCATGAACATAGATCTGAAACCATCCATAGTACTTCAAGAAACAACCTTCAAATTAAACTGGAATTTTCAGAACAGACAAACTTCCAACCATTTACGAAGATTACATTCCTTCAGCTGAATTGTAGAACTTGATGCATCTTCAGTTAGGTTGTGAAACAGCAGGATGCAATACGTTCAATTGATAACTCTCAGACCAGAACCTGCCTTTGTATTAGCTTTGAGATACCATGTCCTGAATTCCACCACCTCAACCAAAACAAGGCAAAAGAGAGACGAAAGCTTTGCTCATCCTTTTTTTTTTTTTTTGGTCCGATAAAATTACAATTAGGAGATTATAAGCATCTATTAAAATCAAATTGGCAGCTTCAATCACATGCTGGATTTACAGAAACAGCAGCACAAATACAAGGACCAGCTAAGAAACAACGAAACAATAAATTGATTTGGCTTCATAAAAAGTGAATTGCTTGGTGAAAGGTCCCTTTCAGTTGGTATCATCTCTCTTTAATTGTAAGACTTCAGGGAATCAGAACCAATGCCCCAAGTTTGGACGATATTCATGGACAATTCAATGAAATTGATCTCTTTAAAAAAAAAAGAACTCAAATAAAAATACAAACAGCAGATACAAGCATGTGATGCTTGATCACACAATATTTTTCATTAAGTTGAAGTTGCAGTATAAACATCTACTATTTACAAACTTAAAATTTGTAATACCACAAAGTTAGGAGCCAAAACCAACAATAGAAATCTAAGACTGAGTTCACCTCAAGAATATTAGCGCAGACAGTAGCAGCAATTGCTTTAGCGGCATGCTGATTCTCGCCGGCGATTATAGTCAAATTCGTGATTATAGGCTTCGAATTAAACGTCAGCTCTGCCAGCGCCGTCTTGTACTGGCTCACCAGCTCCTGGTACGGCGTCGGCTGTGGATGGTACGCAGCAGCGCTTCCGCGGCTAAAATCGTTGCTCTCGGAGTCTCTATCAGTGGACACAACGCTATACCTAGGCTGCGGAGGAAGCGACGGTCTGGGAGCGAATGGACGACCGTTAGGGTTTGGTTGGTCACTGGAGAAACGGGGTTTCTTGAGACCTGGTTCTCGTGATCTGTCGAAAGATCTACGCGCACTCTCCATTTCCATTACCAGGAAAATATTAAAGAATTGTAAGCAAAACCCTAACCCCAAATCGTTTTCCTCATATGCAATCGTTGATAGTACAAGTGAATCATCGTCAGACACGGATTGAAAATCTAAACTAATGATGAGGATAAATAAACAGGAAAGAGTTACAACAAGAAGGCCAAGAGATTGGAATTACAGAAAAAAGATAATATGAAATGGAAAATTGACAAAAGTTTGCGGAAGTAGAGAAGGGGAGTGACAGACGAGACTGGAGATTAAGATATAGGGATGTAGATTGTAGAGAACAGAAGCTGGCTAGTTCTTCGTCTGTTTATTTACTTTCTATTATATAATTATCAGGTTTTCCCGGCATCGGGTTGGGCCGGGGTCGGGACAGGTAGCCACTAGCCTGAGACCTGATTGGGCCTTTTTGGCCCCAGGCCCACTCAAGTTTGAGCCTAGTCTATTTTCTATTTTTGAATTTTTTATTTTTTATTTTTTAAATATACATATATGTATATAATTTTGAAATGAAAACTAAATTCTTTTTTAACGAATGTGAATAAAACAAACGTAACTTTTATTTAATTAACACAATTATTTAATGACATAATTTTTTAATAAATGTATATATTAATCGTACATAAAATTTTGAAATGAATAGGTTGAAATTAAATTTATTTTTAAAGGAAATATATATATATAAAAGAAATGCAATATTCCTTTAATTAGCATAATTTCTTAATGAAAAATAAGTTTTTTAATAAATGTATATATTAAACCTACATAAAATTTTTAAAAAATGAGTTGAAACAAAATTTATTTTTAATAGAAATAAAAAATATATATGTAAAATGCAACATTCCTTTAATTAGTATAATTTCTTGATGAAAAATGAGTTTTTTTTAATGAATGTATGTATTAAAAGTAAATAAAATTTTGAAATGAATAGGTTGTAACTAAATTCATTTTTAAAGGGAGTGAAAAAAAGATTATATATGAAAATTGCAACATTCATTTAATTAGCACAATTACTTAATAAAAAAGAGTTTTTTAGTGAGTATTATATTAAACGTACATAAAATAATAAAACGAAGAAGTTGAATCTAAATTCATTTTTAAAAGAAATGAACAAAAAACGTATATAGCCATGTTTGGCAATCAGCTTATTGTATTAGTTGTTAGCTGATAACTAATTAATATCAGTTGATTTGACTAGCAGATTGTATTAGCTGTTTGTTAGAAATGTTTGGTAAAATTAGTTGTTTAGTATTAGCTGTTTATGTGTAAAATGACCAATGAGGACATAACTTTTAAAAAATTATGAAAACATAAATATTATTTCGTTGAGTATTTTTATAAGAATTTAAATTTTAGATATTTGATTTTACAAAAATTAAGTTTATAACTGTAATAAAAATATAGGATAATAATAAAAATATAGGATAATAATAATAATAATAATAATAATAATAATAATAATAATTCTCAAAAAATAATAATAATTGACAAGTCGATGATTTTTAGGTGTTTGGAGAAGTCAGCTTGAGGAGATTTTGGAAGATCTACACACGAATTATAACTTTCTCTTTTTAAAGTGAAAAACCTAAGGGCTACTAGTTGCCTAAGATAAGAAAAGAGTTTGAGGGCACAATTGTTTTTGAGTAAGATTTTTATTAGCTGATTGGTTGAAACGTTACTTAGAGGAGCTTTTTAAAAAATAGCTGGTTTAGTTGAATTAGCCAACCCAATCAGCTTCTAACTAAACAAGTCAAACAGCTAATACTCTTTAATCAGTTGAAATATAGCTTAAACGCTATCTACCAAACACCCCTTATATATGAGAAATGCAACATTCATTTAATTAATACAGTTGCTTAATAAAAAATGAGTTCTTTTAAGAACATATATATTAAACATACATATATAATCTTTTAATATATGAGATTATATATAATTTTTTTAGTTCACTTCCTTATATATGAGAAATGCAACATTCTTTTAATTAAAATAAATGCTTAATGAAAAATGAGCTTTTATATATTAAACGGATATAAAATATTGAAAAGAATAAGTTAAAAACTAAACTCATTTTTAAAGGAAGTGAATATATATATATTAAGTTTTTAAATGGATGTATACATTAAACGTATATAAAATGATAAAATGAATAAACTGAAACTAAATTCTTTTTTAAAGGAAGTGAACCAAAAAAAATTATATATATGAAAAATGAAACATTCGTTTAATTAGCACAATTTTTAATAAAATTGAGTTTTTAAATGAATGCATATATTAAATGTACATAAAATTTTAAAATGAATAAGTTGAAACTATATACAATTTTAAAGGAAGTAAACAAAAAAGAATATATATGAGAAATGCAACATTTCTTTAATTAACATAATTGTTTAATGAAAAATGGGTTTTTAAATGAATATATATTAAATGTGCATAAATTCATTTTTAAAGGAAATGAAAAAATGGTATATTATTAAAACAAAAGAGTATTATCATGCTAATATTGTCCAAAACAAAAGAGTATCATCGAGTTAATATTATCCAAAAAATTTTAATGATATAATTTACAAAAAAGTCAAAATGAAATTATCAACTAATGTTGGAGCTTTTGAGAGTAGAGACTAAAGAATGGAAAGCAAATATTGAAGTTGAGAATCTACAAAAAAAAATTATTATTATATCTTCAATTAAAAAAACTAATGCAATCAAATGAAAAATAAGTAACTTTAGAAGCAAAGGTTAAAAACAACAATACAGTACAAGAAAAGAGATAGCTAATCGTCATAATCAGAATTGTCAATAAATTGCACAACTTCATGTGCATGTAGAAACATTATTATGTAAATAATATATAGTAATGTAATAATATTATTAAATGAATATTAAGCATATGATAATAATTAATAAATAATTAAATATATCTTTATCATTGAATATTTTAGCGAAATATTTTTTAGTTGAAATTGAATAACTTGTTATCTCCACATCATTACCTGTGGATGTATTAATACAAAAATTAAAAATAAGATCAGATAATATCACTAAAAATAGACAAATTTGATATATATCATAAAGGAAAGAGTTTACCCTTAATAATTGTATCATCTAACCAACTTCAAGCATATATAAGGGCTTCTACGGTACTAGGATAAAGTTGAGCACGATAAGGACTAATAACTTGACTACCAATACTAAAAGTAGACTTTGAAGTAATAGATCATGGAATTGTTAATAGGTTTTGTAATAACTTGCATGATTGAAAAATTACTTTCACGATTCTTCCACTATAGTAATACATCGAACTCCACGCCTTTAACTTTGGTCACACAGGCTTTTGTCAAATATTTGTCCAATTCCATCATATTGTAATAAGTTTAGCCCTTTTTTCTTTTACGAACTGTGTAAATAAGAGAAACAAAATGCTCTTAAAAGATGATCACAAACCTAAACCTGAAGTTGGAGTTGAACTGTATGGATTATTGCGATCCTAATTTTTTGTCCAATTTGAGTTGACAAACATTGAACAAATCATATCATAAATATTTAATGACATCAACATACACTTGAGCTTGCTCATCATACAACACAATATATATATATAATTAACCTCGTCCTTCTTTTATTTTGAGTCCAACATAAATATGACTGTCACAGTATATCCAACTATATACCAATAAGAATTGAGCTTCTTCATCATCTACTCTTCCATAACCTGAATCACCTTATTGGAATCAAACATCTAATCAAATAAAGTGTTCTTGATCTCATACATATTGCTAAAACAATTGTGCGAAGTTGCATATTTTGTTCCCGAGAACAATTTAGTAGTAGTACAAAATATTTCCAACTCCACACAAAGTTCTTTAACCAACTTTCATTGCTCTTTTATAGGCAAGTAAGTATATTAATAACCACTTTGTCTCAGCCTAATAAACACCTCAATATATTAAATTTTCGACTCCAACATTTTAAAGGTTAAGTTTTATCTAGTAGGACAATCTAATACCAATTTCTTCATCCTCATAACGCATAATTATCACACAGCATCTTCAAAAATTTTAACTCTTTTGGGTGTTGCACTCTAATATACTACACTATCATGAATCTAATCAACTACTTCCTTTATCATCTCTAACTTTTCATTCATAATTAAATTCAAAATATGTACAAATTAATTCATATGTGACAACCTACCACCAACCAACAAGCTCCTAACCCGTAACTAATTATTCACCTTTTCAGCTAGATTTGTTGACTGTTATGGTATATAACTTGGTGTTGATATTCCAATCTGTTAAACACTCGACCAATACGGTTGCCAACCATTCGTTTATATATGGTGTCAACACGTAAATGAACCTACCATTTACAAATATGAACAAATATCAATCATAACATAATCAAAAAAATAAATCTATCTTTATTAACCAATATAATTTACCTCAATAGTCTACTATGTAGAGTCCAATTATTATCGATATAATGTGTCGTTATCGCCCTATAACTCTTCTTTTAGTTGTTGAATGTTCACATATCTGTTGTGATAGCAATCCATCCTTCAATACTTAACAACATTTTAAAATTTATTTCTTTTGATCCTTGTATATATTTATAATATTTTTTCAAGGTATTTTGAGTTAGGATTGTGAAGGCCAGTCACATTAAGATGAACAACATTCTAAATCTTTTGTTGTAAACTATAGAACCACCAATGACCATATTGGCCATCAAGAACATTAATATGTTGTTGACATAGGTTGTAACAGTCATTTCATTCTTCCCTCTTATTAGGTTAGAGGTAAATAATGTTTTACCTCCTAATACAATCTCTTTTTGTTACACGAATCCAAATGTATCTTTAAATGAGAGGTTTCTCCTTTTAAACTCCCAAACAACATCTTGTAACAACATTTACATTCGGCATTCTTTACTCTATCCATTGATATAGTCTTATTAAATTGATTCCAAGCATCAATTTTTAATGGACCTAGACTTCTATCTTTAGCTGGTACCAAATTAGAAGTATCCACTTATATACTTTTTGGTATCGGATTAAAACTCTCCACTAAAGGAATATATTCCTCCATCTAAAACAATCAATATATAAAACTATATAAGTTAGTCATAAATATTTGCATGTATACATATTAATGGTAATTTAATAAGTACACACATGAGGGAGAGAGATAAAAAAATTGAAAGACAATATAGGGAGCAATTTAAAGTGTATTGGTGACTTATATGTTCAGTATAAGTCACTATGATTGTGTGACATTATACAAAAGAGTGTATGTGATCATGTAAGTTACTGTGAATGAAATTTCAATATACACGGGCATATATGTTTCGTGGACTTACACAATCACATACACACATGCCTATATACACCAAAATTTCATTCACAACATGTATCTGATCGTGTAAGTCCTTGTAAATAAGATTTCATTGTATACGGGCATGTATGACTATTGTCTATATTTTCGCAAACTTACACAATCACATGCACAGGCGTGCCTATGACTGTGTAAGTCACTATGAACATGAGCATAAAGCACAATCAAAGAAATTGGTTCGATTGAATTAACTCATCAACTGATTCATTGAATAATAGTCAATGGCAAACATAAATTATATCAATTCAAAGTCCATTGAAACTTGAAAGCTACATGAAGGACAAAGATGATACTTGGTGGGCTATTGGGATACTGTAACACCCCACTCCCGCAAGACCCGAATCCGACATCGACTGTGATATCCGAATTCGTGCCCCGCGAGGGTGGCATGTTATAACACTAGATCATTCAAATTTCAGTACAATTTGTTTGTTTAAAACAATAACATAAAGTATAGAAAGTTGATAACTAAATCGGCCCATTTTATTTTATAACCATTTTCAAACATAACGACACAATCAACAAAATTTTTAAGAACCATTTGGGCCCATTACAAATTACAAAACATTTCCAATTCCCAAAATTATTTAATTTCAAAGATACAAAAATTTACGGAATACACAATTTAGTATAAAATAAAGGAATACAATGCAGACGCGAGCTGATCCCAACCTCTATCCCTCACTTGCATGCAATAGGTATACTCCCGTTGCCTAACGGGGTATTCTTCTGAGTCCTGAAAAATAA
>JANZXP010000005.1:39207366-39222497 GCA_027576715.1 Erythroxylum flavicans
GCATGAGATGTGTTAATTTACCACACCCGGACCCGTTTCTCTGGTCCGACCCGTTCTCTGGAAACGGGATGTTACAGAATCCCAATTATTTTGGCAGATGGAGGCATATGCTAATGTTGCTGTGAAGGTCCCATTTGTTGTCCATCTCCAAGCTATGCGGTCTGAACCTACGGAGAATTCTGGCGGGGGTATGCCTTGTAGGCTTTTAAATTGATTTTCTGGTAGCTTGTCTCTGGGATTGTCCCAGTCCCAGCCCCCCGTGTTGTTAAAATACTGCTTGACTGTCTTCTGCATGTCTGCTTCTGTGATTTCTTGTAGTACTGTTTGATGCAGCGGTATATTGGAATGTGTTTATATGTCTGTCCAGAATAAAGCTGTCTCTCCATCTCCGATGACCCATTTGATGCCTTTAATTACTTCCACCCATATAAGCTGTAATTTTCTCCAGAGTGATGAACCTCTTTGTTGGGGAGGGTTTCTTACTAGCTGCATGCGTGTAAGACCATATTTTGCCATAAATATGGTTTTCCACAGTTTTGGTGTGTCAGTGATTTAAATCCCATGCTAGCTTTAATGTCATTAAAGAGTTGACATCCTTCATTTTGCGGAGGCCTAGTCCTCCACGGGATTAGGGTTGGCATACTTTATCCCATTTCACTAAACTCATCTTCTTTTCATTGCCTTGTTTGCCCCAGAGGAGTTGTCTTCGTATCTTCTCCATTTCCTCGCATGTTCCAATGGGTAATACTGTTAATTGCATGTGATAATTTGGTAAGGCTCCCAATATGGTTTTTGCAAGCACCAGTCATCTTGTTAGGGATATCTTTCTTGCATTCCACTTGGCAGCCCTGCTGTGCATCTTTGTGATTGTTTCTTTGTAGGTGTTTTTTGTTATTCTGCCATGTAGAATTGGAACACCTAAATATTTTCCAAGGTCATTGACGTGGGAGAGTCTCTCCATGCATAGCACGAAAATGTATGGAGAGACTAGGTCGTCTTGTCTCACGCCCCTTTAAGGTTTAAACTCTTCTCCCATGATTCCATCACAAAGAACCGGGTTTTGCTAGTGGTCAATGAGCTCTTGATAATTCGGCTAAGTTGAGTAGGAATTCCAGCTTCATTCAAAGTGTCCCAAATGAAATCCCAAACTTATCCTATCAAAAGCTTTTGCTAGATCCATCTTTATCGCAAGCCACCCTTTCATCTCGTTGAATCTTAGCCGTATGGTCTTTCCGAGGAGGGCTTAAACCTCAGTTTAAATCACTTGTTAAAACAACAAATTTATGTGCTGTTATTCAAATTCTAATGCACATCTTATTTATCATTAGAGATTCATGTTGCATCATACACCATCCTATTCCTACCTCAATCCTCTACATTCTTCAAGACTTAGACGTATCACTTAATTTTCTCCGCAATATTGAGTTTAGGCAATTTTCTTATGAGACCTCAAATTCTTGATAATTGTTTTTCTTTTTTGAGTTATATATGAAAAGATAGAAGGAAACTGATGTAACTCAAAAATAAAATTTGAATTCTACCTGAATTAATTAAAACAGAACGAAATTATTCAGAACATGCTCTAAAATGGGTAATTAAAGGTATCGCGTTCTTTGAATCGGGAAAAAAAAAGTCTACGTCTGTGTAATGACAATGTTATGCATTTTTGTGAAAGAAACTCTTAACTGCAACCAACAACGAATCTGAGTATGGGAGTCTGAACCTCCTACAAATTAAGAACCTTACCCTGGAACATTATAAGAATGGCCAGGCTTATTCTCCAGATCTTCTATTTCCGATATGGAAGAATGTTACGTAAAGCTTCTATTCCAACAGAAAAACATAACTACCAGCAGTTTCTTTTGTTTCATTGTTGAAGGCAACTCAACCCCTCTATTGGGCTACATAAGTTAAAAGAGGACCTGATATCATGTGAGCTGAAAGAATTTCCTACAAAAGAAAAAAACAAAAAAGGATAGTATCCACTATTCAGGTCATACAGAAGACAGTTTGTGTAGTCTCTCGTCTTTACATCGCCTTTGATCAGCAACCATAGACCCAAAAACATCCAAGAGATTATCCAATCCCTCTGAATTGTCCCCAAGTGCTTTCAATGCATTCACTATGCTCTCTATGGTAGACAAATAACCAGCTTTTGGCTGCTGCCTAACTTCACTGTACAAGCTGTGTTTCTCCAAATCCAACCTCAAATGAGGCAATAGCCTCAACCATGGATTCTCTTCATACATTCTCCTAGCCTTTGCCCATGTTCCATCCAGAACAATCAAATTCTTCACTTCAATGTTCATATCTTTCAACTCACCAACCCCAACCGCTTTCTCACTAGGAAACAGAAGAACTGACCCTGGAGGAACCACAACTTCAAACTCATTGCACTCTTCGAATTCCAAACCTACGCTTCCTCTCAACAACCCTCTTTTTTGCATCTTTTTCACAATAAACCCCTTGCCCAAAGCATCAATAGCCATTTGAGAGGACAAAATCTTATCAAAATTTTCACGCTTTTTCCACTGAGTTGGAAGACTCCATATGCTGTTAAGGTCTTTTATCACCCCATGCTTCCCAATCGTAACACTCATCACTGCTTCTTCAATACCTTGCATTGCATTTTGTACATCAATTTTGTCACCCCATACTGCTTCGTCTGATACTGTAGGCTTATCCTTAGGAAACAAATAATTTCCACTCAACCTCTCAATATTGGTTACCAACCCATTTCCCCCCTCCAATACTGAGCCATAAATCACCAATTCATCTACATTTTCCACAACACCACCTCCCTTAGACTCGTCCAGGCTGCTGCTTTCACCTTTTGAAACCCTCAAATGTCCTTCAAATTGAATCAAACCCATATCCTCCGCATTAGAACTCAATCCGCCAACATCGTCAATTTTTTGCTTCTGAGTTTCTCCAACTTCACAACCACAACCAGCTCGACCCCAATCCGAATCAAGAACAGGCTCAAGCAACCAGAAAAGATACCGGGCATCAACGTTAACGTCAGTTACCGTAGTTACAGAAACGTATCGCAGTCCTAGTTTCGCTATCCTGGAAGAATTGAGAGGGTGTTTGCTCTCAAGAATGTGTTGAAGAATGGTAACACTGACCCTGTTTTCAAAAGCAGGGTTCCGAATCCGAGTGCAGAGGCAGAGGCGTGAGGGTTTGGAGCAAGATGGGCACATGGGTCGCTTGGAATTGGGGTGGGGAGCCTCCATTTTCGGGGTTTTCGGAGGGCTGCGCCGGTGTTGATGGGTGAAGAAGCCATTGAAGATTGAGTGTAATGAGTTGATTCGGGTCGGGGTAGGGATTCGGATCAGCATCCTCCTGCATGTTTACAACCGTGTTTGGACTTTGGAAGGAGCAATAATAAAATTATCATAGAAACTTTTTGTTTTTCTTTTTTGAGAAAGGTTTAAGAAATTATCAAATACAATTGTTAAATTTTAATTTAGCTAACAATTGTAATATAAAAATAGGTAAAATGTTTCATAATATTTAATTTTTTTATACATCTTAAAGTTTTAGTATTAATATAAAGAAACAAATATTACGAGATCCTAACAAGTGTTTGTACTAGATAAACGACGAGTTGTGATTATAATTAATTACCAACTTTTAGGCCTGAAAAATTTTTGTACCAATTAATTCAGAAAAAATCAGATACGAGTTAGAATTTTTTTGATATAATTTAAATTGATTTGACTGATTTTTGTTTGAATTAAAATTAAATCTAGATCTGGGTTGACATAATCAAACAAAATGTCCGAATTTTAAAATTGGTCAGCATCAAACATTTATAACCAATTAAAAATGTTCGATCTGAATTTAAAAAAGGCAAAAACATTATTGTTTCAAAATTTGGAGAATAAAATAATTTACGTAATTTTAAATTGAAAAAAATTTAACTAATTTTAAATTTTGATTTAAAGTGCGTCTTTTTTTTGCGCTTCTTTCTTTGTGGCAACCGGAGAGTACCAAAAAGCTTACTTTGCAATTTTTATTTTTTACAATTGAAAATGCGGTCCCTATTCTCTACTCATCACATGCTCTACACTTAAAAGTTCTTATATAAAAATCCAAAAAAACCTAATCTACATTTTCTTGCTAGTCATTAGCCGTTCTCGTCTCTCTGTATTTCACTTTGGTCACTCCTTATGCTCTCTTTTTCTTCATTCTTGTGGTTTTCTTCTTAGCCTCTTAGGTTTTCCATTTTAATTTTCGTTTTTAAGAGACAACACACTGAAAAATGGCTAGTAGTAAAGAGAGAGAGAACGAAATCAACATTTCCGATTCAGAAATGGTAAATTCTTCTCCTCCTTTTCCCCTTCTTTCTCATGGTAATGTTAGATCGTTTATTTTTTTTGTATTTGTTATGTTATGTTTTTTATTTCTATTTTTTGATTCAAATATTTTTTGGCTAATTATATTGTTGTATTTTTTCCCTATGCTAATGTTAGATCTAGGCCTAGCAAAAATTATAGTTATGATGGAAACTATATTCTAAAAATCCGGATGACGATTAAAGCAAACCAAAAAAATTGATACTTTGAGCAAGTTTTTCTAGGTTGTATATGGTTGCTTAGTTCAAAATTTTTTCATCTGGTTTGTTTTGGAAAAAAAATTCATCAAGACTAGTTCTTTTGTTTTCTTTCATGAGATGACGTAAAGTGATTTTTTTTATTTTGTATATATTTTCTATATAAAAATTTCGTATATTTTTTTGTAATTTTTGTGTGATTTTTATTTTTCTAACTTTTTTGTTTTCTTTTTAATTTTTGTAGAAACAACCAAGCACATCTACATCAGTGAGCAATACAAGCACTAAAGGAAAGCGCAAGAAGAACAGATCTAATGTTTGGGACTACTTTGAGATCCTAGAAGAAGGTACCTACACTAAACCTAAAGACGATGACTTTAGGAGAGGAAAGTGTATTGATTGTCACAAAATGTATATCGCAGATAGTAGGTATGAAAACAATAATTTGAGACGTCATGTTAAAGATTGTTTGGTTCTAAACAGAACACATTTTGATTTGAAGCAAATGTTTATCCAATCTAGATTAAATAGTGGTGAAATGACATTAAAGACTACTAAGTTGGATCAACAACTATATAGGGAAGCTTTGGTAATGATGATTGTGCAACATGAACTACAATTTCTGTTGGTTGAATATGATGGTGTTAGAAAGCTTCATTCCTACCTTAATCCTAATGCCAAACGCATAACTAGAAACACTGCCAAGGTTGATATTTTTAAGTTGTATAAGAAGACTAAGGCTTCTATTGAAGAGAAGCTTAAATCATGCCCTGGTCACATATGTTTTACTATGGATATATGGACTTCTTTGACATCAGACTCCTTTATGACAATCACTGCTCATTTTATTGATAAAGATTGGAAACTCAAGAATCTAATCCTTAATTTTTCTCATTTATCTCCTTCTATAGTGGTGTGCTCATTTCTGAAAAGGTTTCGAAATTGTTGAGTGGTTGGAAGATCAAGAAGAAGATATTTACTATTACCATGGACAATGCTAAAGTTAACGATGCTTTTATTGAATCTTATAAGAATGAATTGAATGCAAAACGTGTGTTGATTTTAAAAGGTAAGTTTTTGCAAGTGCGTTGTGCAGCCCATGTGTTGAATTTGATTGTGGAGGAAGGGCTAAAGGAAATTGATGTGGGAATATTCAAAGCTCGAGAGAGTGTTAAGTATGTTAGAGGTTCAATTGCTAGGCTTAAGCATTTTAAAGAATGTGCTAGAGAATTAAGCATTTCTTGTAATAAAAAACTAAAGCAAGATGTAGCAATGAGGTCGAACTCTACTTATGAGATGTTAGAATCTATTCTTTTTTATAAGGATATGCTTAATCGTTTTGCTAGTGTTGAACCTCATTTTACCTATTGCCCCGCATTTGATGAATGGGAGAAAATTGAGGCTTTATGCAAGTTCTTGAAACTCTTTTACGATCTAACCCATTTGTTTTCTGGTAGTAAATATGCCATTGCTAATCTTTTCTTTCATAGTGTTTGGGCTATTCAATCAAGATTGGTTGAGGAGTTTATAAACCTGGATCCTTTTATTAGTTCAATGGTGCAAAAAATGAAAGTGAAATTTGATCATTATTAGGAAAAGAGTAATTTGATTCTTGCCATTGCTGTTGTTTTGGATCCTCGCTATAAGATGAAGTGTGTAGATTTTGCTTATTCTAAGATCTATGGAAAAGATGATGGTGTTTTGAGGTTAAACAAGTTAGGGATGATCTTTACGCACTATTTGAAGAGTATAAGGCAACATTAGGCAATTCCAGATGTCAAAGGGTGGGTTCAGCAAGCCAAGCTGATTATCGAGGACAGTCTAGCTCTCAAGATGTTACTGATCCATACTCTTCTATAAGTGTCATGATATTTTTAGTATATGTTAATTTAATTATATTTGTACAAGTTTTTATTTTATTATTAATATCCACATGTATTGTTTTGCTTTTTAAGGATTATGATGAATACGAAGTTGATCAAGAGTACTTGAAGGAAAAATCAGAGGTAAATTTGTACTTAAGAGAGCCTCCCATAGATAGAAAACTAGATTTGGACATCTTATAATTTTGGAAATAGGTACAATATCATTTTCCAAAATTGTCTAAGCTTGCACGTGGTATTTTAAGCATTCTCATAACTTCTGTGGCATTTGAATCAGCCTTTAGTTATGGAGGTAGGGTTTTGAAACCGTCTAGATGTTCATTGTCTCATGAAAGTATTGAGACAATCATTGGTACTCGAAATTGGATGTTTGGATTAAAAGGTATGCACTCTAAAATTCTAAAATCCCATGTCTCCTTTTTATTATTTTGATTGTAAAGTATGATACATGCTCTTTTGAAAACTTTTTTTTGTATTTTTAATTATTTAATTTTTTATTTAGAACAAAGCAATTGCGACATTGAAGGATTGACCGATGAAATGCTAAGCTTGGATATCAATGAGGCTATTTCATATGAATCTAATCAAGTAGTAGTTGATGAGTGGTAAAGTTTATCATTACTTTATTCTAATTTATTGTATTAAGTTTTGATTGTTTTATACATGTTAGCTACATCTTTTTTTTTTTCCTTAGATTATGAAGTCTTTGGGACATAAAGAGTGGGATATGAAGAGTTTGATGAAGAAGGATTTCTTATTTCTTGCATGTTTTATTTGGTTTGAATTTGCAGTATAAAAAATATGGTTTACTGGTTTTGGACTTGGTGTATTGTTTGTGCCTTTGTGACTTCTTGTTATAATTTTGTTAGAGACTATGAATTTGATGGTTGTATTTTTGTTTTTTTGAATTTGGTTTTAGACTTACCATTTGTTTGGTTTGAACTTTAACTAGATAACCATAATTTAGCTTTCTTTGCTATAATTTTTTGATTGGTTTTTCAGAGAAAAAGAGATGGGAAGAAGATTGAGCAATTTAATGGCCCTTTGTTATTAGTTAAAATCGGACAAACCGGTTCCGAACTAAGTTGGGTGTTTTCCAATCCAGTTCAGTTCCGGGTCAACTTAGTAAATAAAAATTAGGTTTCAAACTTGTTTTGGGTCATGAAATTTTTACCTTTGTTCGAATTGTCCGGAACTGATTTGGTTTGAAACCGAATTTTTTCCAGCCCTATGTGCGACAAACCAAAAATCTTAGGAACCTTGTTCAACCAGACCCTGAGATAAAGAGAAGTTTACACATTAGAAGGAAACTCCAACAGTTGAGGAAACAAAGATGGATGTGGAAAACATTATATCCTTAAAAGATTTTACTATACCGAGAACTTAAGGAATTAGTTCAAGTATTGCGAGGCCGAACATTGAAGCTAACAATTTTAAGTGAAAACCTTCTCTCCTCTCCATGGTACAATAAGATCAGTTTGGTGATGTTCCTATCAAAGATATTAATTTACATATTTATAAAGTACCATTGTACCTTAAAGTTTAATGATTTTTCACTAGATGCCATCAAGTTAAGGTTATTCCTTTTTTTATTAAGAGATAAGGCAAGTTGGTTGTAAACTTCATCAATGAGATCTATTATTACCACTTGGGATCAAATATCCCAAACTTTTTTTTTACCATGTACTTTCCTCTAGAGAAAACTACTTCAATTAGAAATCAAACCACAATTTTTAATTAAAGGGAAGGTAAATCACTTTATGAAAGCTTGGGAGGGTACCAACAACTATTAAGTCATGCCACCATCAAAGGCTTGAGAAGTGACTTATTATTCAAACATTTTTCAGTGGGATGACCTACAATACCAAGATTTTGGTGGATGTTGCTACTGGTGGTGCTATTACGAATAATACTAGGGGACAAAGTGAACAACTTGATTGAGAATATGACTCAAAATCATTATCAATGGCGAAGTGAAGCAGAAGTCCCAAAGAAGACTCAATGTAAGTATGATATTGATGCTCTAAGTCTTCTTGCTACTAAAGTTGATGCTTAGACCCAGAAAGTTGATCATATAAGTGTGAATTATATGAGAACATCTAACGTTTCATATGACATTTTTGGATCTTCAGTACATTTAGCTACTGATTGTCAATCGAGGAACTCATTTTTCTAAAATTCATCTATTGAATAGGTTAATTGTGTCAATAACTTCAACTAAAAGAATGATCTTTTTTCAAATGCCTATAATCATGAAAGGAGAAATCATTCTAATTTCTCTTATAGAGACAAATTTAACCATGTTTTCCAAAATAATGTTAGGCAACCCCCATTTTTCAATTAAGGCTTTTTGACGCTCGCCATCCTCCAAAGTCCAATTTAGAGTCTTTACCTAAGAATAGTCTAACAAACCAAGCAAAGTGAAATGAGGGTTTTATTTAGGCAATTAGGTAGCTTACTTAATTATAAGGTTGGTGCTTTAATAACTCATAACAAGGAGTTAGAAGTTTAACTTGCCGATCTAACCAGCTCTTGAGAGCATTATAAGGTTGTGATATTGAGGACTTATAAGAAGATAGAGGATTCTAAGGTGAGAGAGGTTGAAAATGATTGCAACAAAGAGGGTGTGTTGCCCAGCAAAGAGAGTGAGACCAAAAAAGAGAAGAGAGGAGAAGATAAAGAGCACAAATATGTTCCTCCCATACCACATAAATCGCCTCTACTTTCCCCAAAAGATTGGTTAAAGGCTAAACTTGATAAACAAATTGAAAAATTTGTGTTCAAAAGTTATATATTGATGTTCCCTTCGCACAAACTTGGAAACAAATGCCCTCTTATGCTAAGTTTCTGAAGGAGATATTTTCTAATAGAAAGGAAGCTTAAAGATTATAAAACAATATCTTTGATCGAGGAGTGTATGCTATAATTCAAAAAGCTCGAAAAGGGTGATTTAAACCCTACTACTATTTTGTTACAATTGGTGGAGGATCATTCCGTCGAATATCCTCTATGTATGTTACATGATGTACACTATCAAGGATGGTAATTTTTTTTCATATATATTATGTTGCTTTAGAGATGGAGGGGAATATTGAAATCTCTATTATTCTTAAATGACCTTTCCTTGGCTATAATTAGACTCGTTATTGATGTGAAAAATAGAAAGCTTTATTTGAGTGTTGGTGATGACAGACTCGAGTTTAATTTGCCTAATGCCATTAAATATTCTTCTTTTGGAGACTCTTATTGTAGGATTGACTTGAACGATCAGTAGGTGATGGAGAAACTGGCTAAGCATAATTCAATTGACCTATTTAAAAAGTGTTTGGTAAATAAAAGCTCCTAAAGCAATGAGCGTGGAGAAAGCTTACAGGTAGAACTTAAACATGTTCCATCCACTCATGCATAAATTTCTTGGATCTAATTCTACTTATAAAAACATAAAATCTACATTGTTGTTAACAGATTCCAATAGGAAGCACAAACCAAATTCATAACCTTCTATTTTTTTGGGGAACTATGCGTTAAGAAATAAAGTGGCATCATATATAGCAAAAGGGTCCAACATTTAAATTATTCTCAAGATTCCTTTCAAAATGATAATGGAACATCAGGGGTTGCACTTGCAGCAGACATTAGTTGAGGAATATCATACGCATGTTAACTATCAGACTAAAAAGATGAAATTTGATCCCACAGACCCAGATAAAAGTTTTTGGAGCCTAACGCGCCAGCTTCATTCTATCAGTTAATAGTTAAAGATGGATTGGCTCCTTTCTCGCAGACAAAAACTACTACTACTTCAATCTACAACATTATATATAGAACCTACCTATTGTCTTTGCACAAAAAACAAAGAAGCAGGTATTACTTCTCCTTCTGCTCTCTCTCAAAGAAGGCAGTCCATCCTATTTTCCAGGGACGCAATGCTTGCTGCGACTACTTCTCTTGCATCTTAGAGATGGCGTAAACATCCTCTTGTATCCAACCATAAAATTTGCAGGAGAAGGATAATTAGAATGTCTCCTCTGACTAGCCCACCAGCTGTGAATCCTCTCACTAATTACACCTGCAAGGTTCACAACTTAGGTACCAATTAGTACCTACAACCAACATGTATAATAAAGACAACTTTGCATTTAGCATAGAAAGGTGTAATTAAACTCAGGGAAAGAATATGGAGATGAAAGAGTTAGCAAATAAATGAAGGTAATTGGACTAGGCATAACAAATAAAATCTAGTAATCAATTAGTTGATATTCATAATAAAATTCAGTCAATAGATCCTATCGACCAAAAAATAGCTAAATTCCACAAGGGCAACAAGAGCTAATGCAGATGAAGCCCTATGGATCTAAGTTTTGTAATCTATCAATCTTTCAGCTGGGTAGAGTGACTCCCCGTCTCATCGACAGGTTTTCCCTCAGCTAGCTGCCTATCAAAACTCGAACCACCTGCTGGTTGCACAGAATCTAGATCCCACATATCTGAGAAGCTGCCTGTTGGCCCCAACTCTGGCGAACTATAATTGATAATATTATCCCATAACTCACTGCTAGAACTAGGCAGACCAGCATGAGTCTCGAATCCGGTAGTCCATTCATTGTCTTGTTTAACCATACCTTCCCTCGCAGGCGATGAGTATTCCAAAAAATTCTTCTGCAGTGTTAAACCCTCAGGGAAAGAGACAAAATATTCAGGAGTAGTATCCTGTTTTGGGGTCATCAGACTCTTTCCCTTGTAAGTATCATCACTTCTTGAACTACACACCCCTTCAACAGCCTGTTCTGTGATTTTACCTAATGGTTGTGATAGCATTAATTCATCTGACATGGCGAAATCATCTGACACGGCATTCTCTGTTTGAAATGGCACATCTTCTATTCCTAGACCCATTTCTACCATACCATGTAAAGTGTAATCAGGTCGTTCAACAGGAACCGGACTTGTAGCTGGGGCTGCAGAAGATAATGTTAGGTTTCTCCAGTCAGATATGTACTCCACAATCTGACCTTCCATAGATGACTCAGATTGATCCAGCTCACTTTGTTGATGCCTAAGAAATTTCCTTTTCTCTCTAGACGAAGCAATTTCTCCCTGTTGCCTTTTCTCCTTAAGGCGACCTAAAAATGTAGGATTCTTAAACAACTTCCCCAGAAAAGAAATCATTTGTTTCTGCTTTTGCTCTGTTTCCTGAAGCCTTTGATTAACAGTTTCCATGAGATGAACTGTTCCACACTGCTGTTGTTGCAATTCTACCACGTCATTCATCATCACACTCCTATCTTTCATCAATTTATCAACTTCACTTTCTAGTCCAGCCCTTCCAGATTCAGTGGAGGACCCAATGCACATTCCAATCTGCTGCGAATGTGGCGACTTGCGCCTCTGTATGTTTCTTAACAGATGCTTCTCACCTCGTCTGAAAGCTTCATTTGCAAACTCCCATCTATCAGTGTTGACCTTGCGAAAACCCTGAATACATGATGAAAGTGATTCAAGAATGAATTGGGAAGAAGCTGAAGTTCATTGTACTGCACATTAGTCACAAAGATGTGGATCATGAGAGATAATCTGAAACCATTTGATTTAATGCACAGAAAGAATTGAGTTGTAACTTTAAAATCATCTGTAAAACACAAAACAGGATTCTGTAACATACAAAATGCCGTTAGATATAACAAGCAGCTCACTGTTATATTATTTGCTCTACTGAAACCTGAAATTCTACCTGTGAAAGATGCAACTCCCCGCTCCATTTCAGACTCAGAGGGGAAGGATGTCTTTCCTTGCAGTATGAATATCAGCAGAATGCAGATCCCTTACTCATTTGCTTAAAAATCTTCTATACCAGTTTCACGAAGAAGAAATACACCTAATAAACTTGTTTACTTCCAATAATGTATTTACTTGACTAGAGGTAAACCCCATTACAACAATCCCAGATGAACAACACTTTAAATGAACACTGCCCGAATTACATAAGTTAAACCATCCAAACTACATAGTCTTAAACCAACGCTATACAACTAACACAACGATACACCAAGCGCCTATTCAAAACCTGAGAAAATGTATACATCATCCATAAACGCTATTATAGTACAAAATTTTAATGATTGATCAGTGTCTAATCCAATTACAAAGAAAACATTGTCAGCAAAACCCACAAAAATCAGACAAAGTCCGGAAACAATACACAAAATTGGAACAAATATACATCAAAGAAAGAGCACAATAACCCGATTAAGGTTGTTATGACACTACAATACCCACGTAAGTATTGAGTTGACGAACAAAACTTGAGAAATTGTTGTGCTTGAAATTGCGAGGGAGCACAATCCTAGAGAATTCAACAGGGTCCCAAACCACAAAGCTCGCTCCTTTTGCACCCCACGAAATTATCGGGTCCAAACTCCGATCATCTACAAGATCAAAAGTCTTGGACAAAAATGGCGGAATTGGAGTCCCTTGTAAGCAGTCCAATGGCTGAGGCACCCCACTACTCTCTTCCTCCATTTCTTCAGCTTTGACAACTGTTTCTGAAACTGGGCTTGCTTTGAACTCAAACACCGAAGGAGGAGCATAATTCGAAGGATTGAGAGCAGAGAACGCCTCGAAATCCATCACAGGAGAAGCAGAGAAGCTTATGTCCTCCATAAACGAAGACCCAGATGGGAAATGATAAGAACCACTCACCGGCGGCGTTGTCTCCGGTTCAGAAGACGAAGAAGAGGAAGGCTTATGGGGTGATTTGTGATACTTTTCTGCGTCTTCTGAGCTCATTAGAACAATCAAAGAATTTTAAATGTGGTTTCAGTAGGATGAAATGAAATAGAAACGAGAAGGACCAAGAAATGGGGATTAACAGCGTGTCCGTGAAATTCGAGGGGCTGAAATGATATATAAGAGTGATCGCCGACAAACTGTTCGATAAAAATCTAGAAAGAGGCGGTGAAGGCTCGCTGCACCTTCCACGGCCACGGCCATAAGAATTTCGAGCCATTTTTCGTCTATTATTTTCACTTACACTGAAACGACGACGAGCACAATTCAAGTCACCGACCTTAACTGGCTGGTAGTGATGTATTTAAAATATTAATCTTGTTAATTGCAGGTTTTTTTTTTTTGGTGGTTAGGACTTAGGAGACAGGTGGGCACTAGATATTTTTTACCAGGTTTTAAAGATTTCATTTTCTGGTATGTGATTGGTAGTTTACTGTTACATGTTTGAAAATGGTGGCCCACTTGGAGTTGGTCGTAATACTTAGTGGCGAAGCTATGTAACTGTCCAGTCACATTTTAGGCCGCGTAGATTTGTTTCTTTTTTAAGTATATATACTAAGGACAAACGTGATGGACGACCACAGAATTCATCTCCTTCGTTCGTTTAATCTGACAGTTATTACCCCTCCAGTCTATATGTCATATGTATTTAGCTTTTTTTGTTTCCTCTTCTGTCTCATTTCTCATATCTTATTTCTCTCTTTTTTCTCTCTCTCTCTATCTCACGCCGAGTTTTTTTTTATCATTATCATATGTCATATGTTTGCTTCTTAGTTTTTTCAATCAGCCTAAGAAGTTGTTCTTGAGGTTGAAGAGGTTTCTTCTCAGAATCTCCGCTACGAATAAACTCGTTATCTCTCTCGTTTCTCTTTTCTTTTCTCTTAGCATCCTGCATATCTCACAGGGAGTTTTTATTATGTCTATGTCTACAGGTGGGTAATGGCGGCTTTGTTTATAGCATACCTCTGCTTACACTTGGGTAACGGGGGCTGTTTTGTTTCAGTGGTAAGCTCCTTTTTTTTATGTCAAGGTTATATCCCTCTCGTTTCTCTTTTCTCTTAGCATCCTCCATATCTCACAGGGGTAACGGCGGCTTTGTTTATAGCATGCCTCTGCCTACAGTTGGGTAAGGGCGGCGATTTTGTTTATCTCGCATGGAGTTTTTATTATTGTGTCTGTGTGTGCAGTTGGGTAACGGCGGCTTTGTTTATAACATGGATAACTGTCTTCGCCATTCGCGTTTTACTTTCAGCGGTAAGCTCCTTTTTCAGTAATGGTATGCTTTTGTATTTCCTTTTTTTTGGCCTTATTTGCTTTGACTTTCGTCGAGTTTTTATCATGTGTTTGTCTACAATTGGGTAACTGTGTTAAGTTTTCCTTTTTCTTTTTCTTCAGTCATATGTCTATGTCTATAGGTGGGTAACGACTGCTTTGTTTATAGCATGCCTCTGCCTACAATTGGGTAAGGGCGGCGGTTTTGTTTATCTCACACTGAGTTTTTATTATTGTGTCTGTGTGTGCAGCTGGGTAACGGCGGCTTTGTTTATAGAATGGATAACTGTCTTCGCAATTTGCATTTTAGTTTCAGCGGTAAGCTCCTTCTTCAGTAACGGTATGCTTTTGTATTCCTTTTTTTTACCTTATTTTCTTCAACTTTCGTCGACTTTTTATTATGTGTTTGTCTACAGCTAGGTAACTGTGGTAAGTTTCCCTTTTTCTTTTTCTTTAGTCATCGTTTTGTATTTCTTATCTTTTTCTTTGGCTTTGATCGAGTTTTTATTATGTGTACAACTCCCTAATCGAGTTTTTATTTTGTGTACGGCTCCTTAACGGTTGGGGTGTGCAGCTCTGGTAAGCTTTACTTTTTCTTTTTCTTCAGTCATGGATTTGTGTTTGCTGTACTG
>JANZXP010000005.1:39225685-39239829 GCA_027576715.1 Erythroxylum flavicans
AATAATAATTGTTAATTTTCTACTAATTATTAATTTTATTATTATTATTAATTTTATCAATTATATTTATATTTATTATTAATTTTATTATTATTATTGTTATTATTATTATTATTGATTTTATTATTCTTATTAATTTTATTATTATTATTATTATTATTAATTTTTTGCTTATTATTATTCTTATTTTATTAATTTTATTAATTACACTTTTTATTTATTATTATTATTATTAATAAATTCCTTATTATTATAAAAAGAGTTGTTATAGAGTTAAGAGAGAAGGAAGGATAGAATTGGCTAGCGTATTTTTTAGATTAAATTCCTAAGGAAAATAATTTAAATACTAAGGAAGTGATGTGATTTAGAATCCAAGTAAAATACTACTTACTTTCCCTACATTGGGAAAATTTTTACTTTCCTAGCTACTAAAAAAATGAAACAAATATGATAATATAAATTTTAGAAAAAAGATTACTTTTTCAAGCAAGAATCCATGTCAGCCAAACAAGGTCTTCATTTCGTATATCTTCCAAACAATATTTCATTACATTACATTATAAATCATTTTATTCTTCCCAAACAACTTTTCATTATATTACATTTTATTCCATTATAAACTATTCTATTCTGTTCCATTTCATTCTATTAATTAACATCCAACCAAACAAAGCTTAATGCAAGAATCCCAATACCCTCTACCAGGCTTCCTTATCATATTACTATATTTCGAAAATGAGGCTCATGAAACATTCTGCAGATAAAGTCTTAAACGATGCCTTTTCCGCTCTCTGTCTAATTTCATAGCCCTTTGTTTTTTATTTACTTGTTAAACATCAAGAAACGTAAAATGGAGATGCAAGGAGATGCGTCCTCGAGACTTGCAGTGGAAAGAAAAAGAATGGAACAGTTGCATGATGAAGAAAAATGCCAACGATTTCATTGAGCTAATTTTAAGTTACAAATTTTACATACAAAATTATGAAACAGATTTATACAGACTTCCCATTAAGGAAACCGCTGTTTTGCAGGCAAAAGAAAATGTATTTAAGACAGCGATGTAGTTCCTCTGGCAGAGCTAAAAACACAAAATTCTCGAGTTCCGCGATGACAGGCATGTACATCAATGATTCTGCGGTCAAGTAAATTAATCAAAATATCAGGACAGTTGATCGAAGCAGGCTTCGATGAAGAATTATTTTAAACCCATCAGACCAGATTTGCAACTCATATAATGACTGCAGAGAGCATGCATTCCTCTTTTAAGGAATAGTTGATGCTCACTGATTGCTAGTACATCAGCGAGCTTTGTGCTTAAGTGCATCTACCGGAAGTCTTATGAGAGTGAATCGACGTAAATATATGGTTTATTAAACCGGGATGGGTAGATCAGAGGACGAATACGGCGCACCTGAGACTACCTAGGCAGTGCTATCCTTGCCAGATATTGAATCGCAAAAGAATGCTGTATTATGTGCATAAATAAGACCTGTGGTGTTCCACCCTTCACGCAAGTAATGGCATATCAGCAGGACCAGAATGGGGTACAGGGGATTTACTCAAAGACTTCAAAGATTCCATGATATTAGCAAAGGAGGGACGGTTCCAAGGCTCACTGCAGGAAAACCATTTGTATTGAGACAGTATAAAAATTAAATAATAATAACAAACAAATAACCACCAGGCATTCTGGCTTAACGAGAGATGAGGATTAAAACCAAAACTAGAACTTCGAACTCACTTTGCCCAGCAAGCCTCAATAAGGGCGGCCACTTGAGGATTTATATCTCTAGGAATCTCAAGCCTTTTTCCCTTGAAACCAACAGCAGCTACAACCTACAAGGTAGGCATCATATCCATAAATTTCCAGCTGTAAATGCAGAAAGAGAAAGCACCAAAATGATTACAAATCAAAAAGTGCAAACACAAGGGAAGATTATTATTTTGGAACAACTCTCCCAGCAGGTAGACTGCAAGTTGGGAATTGCTGGGAAGCTTCCATGTCTGGCCATAGTAAGCCTGGGATGTCTAAATAGTCAGTAAGTGAAGCTACTTAACTTTCACGGATATCCATTCCTAAATAGATGCCCTGCGCTTGGACCCCTAGTCAGCCAATTGCTGAGGTATATCATAACAGACAATCAAGGACCAAAAAAGGTTACAAGATAGGGTATGCATCAAATAGCTAGTCAACAAAAAGGACTAATATGTTCTCTACTTATTAAAAGAGTCGAACTGGCAGATATATTATTTTACTGATCTCATGGTATGCCTAAAATATCGATTATTCACTATCAAATTGCTAGACTTCCTCAATTCTGCTTCCCAAACAACATAAATAAGAAGTCAACTCAGAATAAGACTACATTAAGATTGTATGATGTCAGAAGTAATTAAAAACTACAGAAAACAAACCTGTGCTGGATTTAAATTGCTCCAGGGCTGTTGCAGTGTTACAATCTCCCACAAGATGACACCAAAGCTATATACATCTGATTTCTCATTTGACGGTTCATCACGGAGAACTTCTGGTGCCATCCACTCAGGCTGATAGATAAGACAAATGAACATAAGATCATAATATCAGAATAGCATGTTCATAACAACTTAAAACAAAGAATTATAAGACAGTGAAAAAGTTCAGAATCACTTACCGTCCCTGCTGCAGACTTTGATGAAAGGAATGTATTTGCTTTTAATCGAGAAAGGCCAAAATCACAAACCTGAACGGGTCAAAGAAAGTAAAAGTGCAATAAACAGAAAATCCTATACATATTGCATAATTAATATCAACACTTGGTTCAACGGCAAAACTCTACACATCACAAAATTCAAACAGCACAAACATGATTATTTAGTTAAGAGATAAACAAAAAGAATCGCCTTTTGGCCAAGTAACAATTCTAAACAGTAACATATTCATGACAAGAGGAGACACTAGAAATATTGTAAATTGCATAGGGCTGCATAAACAGCCATGCCAAGTTGATAATGGCAAGAAACTAATTGGGATTGGATAAGGTTTGGACGATGTCCAGTTCTCCATCCATGTGACATATCGATAAACATCCAACTGCCTACATTGGAAAACAACTTAAGGGTGCTGCGACATCCATAAGTATACACAGGAACCTTGTAAGAAATTTTATTTTTGGATATTTCATCCTAGATGGAGCTCCAGTTTAATCCCAAGATTTCACTTCTGAGGCATCAAACAATCATTAAACAGGCGATGACGGAGATCTATAACGAGCCAAATTTGGAGTCAACTGACTAACCTTTACTGTGTACTTCTTGTCAACCAAAAGATTTGGAGACTTTAAATCTCTATGGACAATAGGAGGATTTCGTTTGTGAAGATAATTCATGCCTTTTGCCTGTGAGAGTTCAAAGCACCTTGATTAGTTTTGAAAGATACAACAAAAAGCTCTTGGCAAGCTAAAATCAAAGCAAAGGTAGTGAGCATATAAGCAAAAATGCATACCACATCATAAGCCATATTCATACGTCGTCTTTCATCTAACGCCTCTCTTGCACCAGACTTATGCAACAGCCTAAACAAGCTACCTCTGAATGACAAACCAGATTTAATCAAACCACAAAATTTAAAAGTTTTTAAATATCTAGCAAAAAAATGGAAGATTTTTCCAAAAAAAATTGGAAGATGGGGATTCTCTCTAAACTCCGTGCTTGAGAGAAACAGAACAAAAGGAATGTCACAAGGGAAAGAACCCGCGACCTTGATAAATATTCTGTCACTATGGACAAATTTGGGGGCTGCGTTACTGCACCCATGAAAAGAACAATATTTGGATGCCGAACACGCTTCATTATTGCAACCTAACAAGCAAAAGAAACAACTATACATATGAGAATAAAAAGCAAGGTGTTGTCAAAAGTTCATGTGAAATTTAACAAACTCACAGTGAACACTCACCTCTCTCAAAAATTCTTTGAACCCTTCTGCATGAAACTCTTGCTCCATGAGAATTTTCACAGCAACTTCCTGTGGTTAAAATTATTATCGAGAAAAGAATAAGGATAAGGAGGTTGAAGAAGAGGAAGAGGCAGTGCAAAGAACATTGTAACTCAATTAATCAGTTAAAACATCTTGAGAAAACTTAAGTATGCTAAAACGTACTTAAGCTAATTGTCCTGGAAGCTAAAATAACACTATTTACTATTATAAAACTCAACAATAAGACATTGATAGATCATACAAATGAATGATCAAACATAAAAGACTTCTATGCAAAAAATAGAACCAAACTTCACTCTCATAAAACCAACAAATCCCTAGAAAAATCCATAACATTTCTACTGATCAGGTATAGTAGTTGCCATTCTAGCAATTAGGACTATAGTACCAAACATTAAGACCTATATTCAATAAAACTAGTCACAACCTGTTAGTGGGCAGGTTAAGTTGCAAACAAATGGTAAACACAGCGCTCTAAACATTCAGAATCTCCAAGGACAGATTAAGGAAATTTCTTGAACATAATTCATCTATAGTGCACTATGGTAAATAATCGATTGACACATAAATTCAGTGACATAGACTTCACCTTCATATCTCCTTGACTGGCAATTTTCACCACTAAATGCACAATCACAAGTTCCATAAGTTTTCGCATTTATTGTTAAATTTCACACTGAAAGCAAAAAGGAAACAAAGAGATGTGTGACATGTCTTCAAAGACAATGTTTATGATAAGAGAGGCAGCTTACCGAGCCATGCCATTCAGCACGGTGGACTGTTCCAAAGGAACCTAACAAGAAAAACCAATTCAATGTCAATCACCATGCCACAAGGAACAACTATTAGCTAATATATAGCTAGTAGGCATTACTGTTTCTCTCAAAGAAGTGGCATAAACCAGAAATACTCTACCTGCTCCAATTCTCTCTTTCAAAATGAGATCACTCCAAGGGATGTCCAAATCTTCCACATCATGTGAAAGTTCTTTACTTTGTTTACTAGATACCAATTGACTACTGTCAAAAAACCTCGAATCTTTACTAGTTTTCACCATCTCGTATGATAAAAGTGGTTGGACATCCCTGTGCCCAGTGGGTGGGATATGCTTTGCAGGGATTGGGTCTTTGGTCATGTTTATTGATTGTTTAGCATTATGCGAAGGATTATATGGTTTGGAAAGTTGGGAATCTCTTTCTTGTTGAACAATATTACTTCTTTCATTGCCTGCCAGGTCAACTGGTTGAGAATACATAGAAATTCCAGAATCCTCTTCAATAACAGCACCTGGAAAAACACAACAAAACAGCAGTTATTATTGAAATCTTACATTACAATAGCCTAAACACCTGAAGAGATGAAGTAAAGGATCAAAACGAGAAATCCAACAAATTGCATATATAATATTAGAGTTTTCTTGCACAGAATGAGCAAGGAAAAAAACTGTTTAACACTTGCACTACTACATCAGTCTTCTCTACCAATGTGAGCCATGATCTAATTAAGTCATTATTTTAAGCATTCAAAAATAAAAGAAGCATCAATCTTCTTCACAATCCAAATGCATAATGAGAACAAAGGGAACAAACTGCAATAAAGCAAATCTTGAGTTTCAACTGGCATCTCAGCTGTTATTAAATATGACAACTTGTGGAGACAACTGAAAGGTCAATAGTTGAGACCTTGAAATGTGAGTTACACTAAAATCCGATAGAGTGGGGTGGGGGTTCTTCTAGAGCATTGCACTTGCTATGAATTGCCAAATGAGGCACTTCCGAAGTGGCAAGATCAAAAAGAAATCAAATACCCAAAGTGATACAGCTAGAGATATGTATAAAGCTTGTCTATTTTAGTTCTCTTTCTTATACTTCTGTTTGTAATGTCAATCTATAGCATTCTGAAACAAACATTTCAACCCATCAGTTGCAGGAGGTTTAACAAATTCCAGAAACAATAAAGGAGTTAGTATCATTGAAATAGAAGCAAGGAGATGGATTGGTATGCAAAGAATCAATTAAAAGAGGACTCAACTTTCATACCATGCTTTGGAACATGTGAAACTAGAAACAATGTAGGCAGCAGCAACTACAAAGCATACACAGAAGCAGAAGATAAAGACAATAAATGGAAGAAGAATTAACTAGAGACAAGCCAAAGAAGGAGTCACGTGGATTGGCCTGTTGATGCATTACCTGTTGAAGTATTATCAAAGACAAGATTGAGTGACTGACAGTCCGAAAAATACTGTTTGGCCATTGACCTGTAATCAACGGTAGGTTCAGCTGATTTCATTCGGGGATAGCGCAATGGTGAAGAAATTGAGATGGAAGAAGGACCATTGAGCGAGGAGTCGGGCTCGCATAAACAGCCTGGCTTCCCTACTAGGTCAATTAGATATTCTCTGGAATGGGAGAAATACACTTTGTAAGATGTCTTTGATAGATTCTGGCTACAAGAATCAAACAACTAGAGACTACTGGTACAGCTCGACTTACATTATAGTGCACTGGGAAAACAATTAAATAAAAAAATTTAATACTGAGAGTCTAAATGTTGAAAAAAAATTTATTTTTTAGCTCCCTGCAAAAGCTATCAAGACACATGTTCAACAAATGTAATGTTTACCTGCTACTGCTACACACTTTAAACAAAATTTTAGTTGATCAAGAAGATAGAGACTTTCAAATTCAAAATGATGCTACAGCTTAATTATTTGGGAAATCCAAACACAACCGTATCACTTTGGTAAACATTGGATTGAAGACAACAATACCCAGAGTTGAAAAGTAAACAGTATCGCTCTGCTTCTCATATAGACTACTAAACAACATTTGACCATTTGTTTCAATTCTTCCATATATAACCAACAGATATCTTAAAAGCTAAGAAAGAATACCTTTCAAGACCAAAACGTACAAGACATGAGGTAGCATCGTCTCTTCTGCAATATCTGCACCCCTTTGCGATTCGACAAGGTAGATCAATGATATCAGCTAGAACCTAGACAAGATCACACAGTTCACCATTAACTCTCTTTTCTTCCTAGGAAGAAAAAGATAAGCTACATAAGACAGAGTATCGAATCTGGTTAAGCTACTAAAAGAAATCTGTTACACTCTTGGCATCTCAAAATACTAGGATTCACCCAAAAGTTTAAACAGCAAAGCAGAAAACCAATTAGCAATTACAAAACACCAAGATAGAATCTACCTTAAATAGTAAACATCGATGTCTACATAAGCCAATGGAAAGGCTGCCTATAGGGACCACAACGGATCCTAAACAATCTTTTACATCATGACTACGTTCCCTCCATATCAACAGTAAATCTTCTTCCACAGAAGCTGATCCCCTTTTGGTAACAACAAAAAAATATGATAAACAAAGTATTATATATCAATTGCAATATAAAAACCACTTCAACCTGCTCCAATAGGAATATTACTTACCCCATGCGATTGCATACCAGCTTTGCCAGCTGATCAACTACCTCTTTTGATGTTATGCAGCTGGAAGAAATGTTATGAACTCTATTTTGAAGTTCCTTCAAGCCTGGATCACTATGTCGATCAATCAAAACCACTTCCAGTGAAGAACCATCACTCGGATTCACAGATTTCAGAGACTCAATCGATGGGATGCGACCATTCTCTTGAAGATCAGTGCACACCGTCCACACATATGGATCCATTCCATGAATCAGGTAAAAACCATCAGGAATTTTGTCAAAGTATGACAAGCAACCATTCACCTGATGCATGTTGAGTATATAAGACAAATTAAGAACTCCAGAAGAAAACAATTTTAACATGAGAACATGCGACCCCCTCTAACCTAGAAACAGAGAATACCATACAAAGCTACACTGATTTGACACTAAAATCTAAAATCAACAACTTGCAAAGCCAATCATGAGCCCAAAACGTTTTCCTATCAAATACCATGATTTTTGCTGACTTTAAAATAATGTGTTGTTGGTATCCACACTAACACTCGAAGGATCGGAAAAAAAACAATCCTTTGGTCTTTTGTAACTCCGTTACAACCTGACTTTCATATTTCCTACTCAAGTCATGGGAATTTTAAGTGCAATTAGTTCCACAGATGCACAATGTCAATGAAGAGGAGTTAAAGACCCAAGGTAGCATATTACACCATCTCCAGTTCCCTGTGCCAATTGTTTAATAATGAATAAAATTACTTGTGGACCCATTGGTTTCTTCCACCAGTCCCTTTATTGTCTCAACAATCTATGGCCTTCCACTTATAAATTTGCCTCTTATCTCTCTATTCAAAGCATTGTGCATGACAGCACTTGTCCTTATAGAACTATGCTAAGAACCAGATGGAAAGAGAAACCCTACTTGGTTGCTAATATAGTATACTACCATGACAAGGATTCAATGTAAATAAAGGTAATGAAACAGAAATGGGAAAAATCACAGTAATAAGTTATTAATCTTTTTAAACCTTGCCTGTCAGGTACCCTTGAGGAAATTAAGTCCTAACTTAACTATGCTATTATTTATGTGGGCTTCTCAAGAAAAAGAAAGGTAGAAATAATATAGATAAAAGTTCTTAACTTGAGCGATTAATTCCATATTCAGTAATAAGGATCATAAGGATGAGAAAGGAGGGCATGGGCCTTTCTTTCCTACATAAGAAATTTTGCTATACAATTTTCATCAAAACTATTAGCAAAACAACCGCATAATTTCAAAAGCAACAAATGTGAAATCAACAAAAATAAATTCCTCAAAAAGATACCAGTTGGTACGTTCAATTCCTGTTATATCAGTAACCCCACTAGTAATGATCATCTAGAGAAACAATTTTACTATGCATCAGCACTGTCACGTATTTCTTAGAGAAGAATAATAAGACATCAAATTCGAACAAGTACTATAATTTTGCCAAGTCCGTCAATTTCAATCATCGAACTACCAACAAAATTACAGCGGACATTCCTCCACAAACTATGACAACTACTTTGCAAGTAAAGTTGGACGGATGTTGTTCTCCGCCTCAATTAAAACGCATACATGTGGAAGCCAGGAACCAGAAAGTACGGAAGTGAACATCAATAATTATTACCGTCGACAAAACAAGCATATTAAGCCGGTCAAGTGAATTCATATGCCAGTATCATAAGTAATTCATATTCAAGGATTTAAAATTAACTTGTCAAGACACGTCTATCTCTACACCATATAACTATGAAAATCTGCGCACTTGGATTTCTTTTAGACACACGCACGCAGTCAAAGGCAGAAAATAACACGACGATAATGCCAAGTACGAAAATTAGAAATAATAATCGCACCCAAAACCTATGAGACATCGCCTCCGGAGAATTAGAGCTGGAGGAGCGCAGCACAGATTCATCAGGAACCGGATCCAGAAAATTCGGATCATCAGCACAAGTTGCTTCGGACGACAACCGCAACGCCAAAGCCAGCTGCAACTGATAACTCTCCTCCGTCTGCTGCGCCCAGCTCTTTCCAGAAGAACCCGTCCCCGAAAACGCGGTACTATCCCCCGCCCTGGCCCTAATCAAATTGCCGTCCTCATGCATGTAACCGCCGAACGCTTCAATCTCATTTCCTCCGGCCGTTGACAGAGTGGGAGGATAATACTCTCCAGACAACGAGCTCTCTCCAAAGCTACTCCCACTCGATTGCCGTTGCAATCCGATCGAAGACGAGTATAAGTTCAAGTTCCCAATCCGATTGTTACTAGACTGTTGATTCGGCCTATGATCGGACTCCCAATCAAAGCCTCTCTCTGACTTGAGCTTACTATTCTTTGACTCGCCCGAAATGGACGATTCATAGTACTGCGGCGGGTCTAACTGTTCGTCAGGGAACTGACTGAGAAGCTTGTAGTTGGATCTCCGACCAGGCATTTCCATATGAGATCTCCGATTTGAAGACTTTTGCTCTTAGCTAAAAAAGAAGCGTAAAAACCCTAGAAGAACCGCCATTAAAATAGAGAGAGAGAGAGAGAGGAGGGTGAGGAGGAATACGGAGGTCTGGTAAAGGTGAGCTGAACCTGATGGAATGAGTCTCTCTCTAGAATTGTTTTTCCACTTTTTTTCTCTCTCTCTAGAATTCTATTGTCGGAGAGCGAAAGCGGTGCGGTTTTATTCGGTGGCGTAATCGTAATATCAAACAGAATTTCCTTTTTATGTTTTTAATTAAAGTTTTTGGGAAATGGCTCCTTTCCTCCGCTATTCGTTGACACATTTAATTGCTGAAGGCTTATTGGGTTTGCTAAACAGAGAGTGACTGCTACGTTTCCTGAAATTTCTGAGTCTGCTGTTGTTGTTTGGCAGATTCAATAAATTAAACGGTCCAATCCTTTCTTTTTAACCTTTTAAACATTTATTTTAACACGTAACATTTTTGGATTATTCATGACGTCAGAACATCTCATCTTCTTAAATTTCCAACAATATGTGCTCTCTTTTGCACTTTTGGTATTAATTAATAAAATTTCCTAAATTAGTCAATAACATTAACCAGTCCAAAGCAATGGAAATGGAATACCCGTACAAAAATATTATTCTCTTTCGTTTTTCAACTCAAGTTTCTAATTTGGAAAAGCATAAATTATACTCTTAAAAATTCGTGCCTTGGAAAATACCAACTTGTGAACTGCATTATTAGAAAACAAGTTGAGTGGCCAACTGACGTTCCATTGTCAGAATTTAACATTATTTGCTAGTGGGTTCTCTGTACTCAACTGTTAATTTGTATCAACTCTATTTTATATCATTTTATTTATATATTTTTTAAAATTTTATATGTTTATATGAATGCGGTCGAGAAAAACAGAATTGGCCGTTACGTCTAAAAAGTCGCCGGCAAAGTAAATTGCTTGTAGCTACAAGTCTACGTAGTAAATACGACTAACGTTGAATAGTGTAAGAGTCTCACCATCGCGGTAAATATTAGGAGTGGGCAAAAAATCAGAAAAAAACCAAACCGACCTGTAAAATCGAAAAAATCGAATCAAACCGAAGTAATGGATGATCGATTCGGTTTTAAAATTTTGAAAACCGACTATATCGGTTGGGATGCGGTTTAGGCAAAAAATTTTTCAAACCAACCCGAGCTAAATCGATCAAAAAAAATAAAAAAAATTGTATTTTTTTATACTTCTAACTTTAGGTATATAAGGTAAGTTCGCAACTTTGCAAGTGTGAAAATCATCCAATAGGTCCTAAAATGAAATAAAAATATTAGATATGTACTAAAATTGACCCAAATTTTAAGGCCTAAGATTAGTACCCAAATCGATTGAAATAACCGAACCGAACTGCAAGGCAAATCAAATTTTCGGTTTCATCTGACATTCGGTTCAGTTCGGTTCATTTTTTGAGATAAAACCGATTATTCAGTTCGGTTCGATTCAACAGTTAAAAACTGACCGAATTGAACCGTGCTTACCTCTAGTAAATACTTTATGAAAGTGCTACTTTTACATTTACTCTTTCCATGATCACATTTGCATGCCATTATCAGGAAACTTGGACGCGTACGAGTTAAGACTGCTTGGTCGGTTATCAGGAAACTTTTCTTATTTCCTCGTTTTGTTACTAATATAAAATTTTGTTATATTTTAAAAACTTAAATATTAAAGATAAATTAATTTTTATAAATAAATAATTTTATTCAATTTCTTATAAAATATTGATTGATAAAAATTGAATATGTTTTATTTAAAATAAATAAGAAAAATTTTGTGTATAAAAATTATTTATTTAGGTAAAAAAACCCACTAGCCTTTCGTATGCACGTTAAATATTTTATGAGAAACCTTTTATTTTGTGGAAAATCGAGAATTAATCATTCAGTAATTTTCTTTCATTTATCATTTTTGGGACGCATAAAACTCTACGCAGATAGCTACGTCATAAAAAGTGAATGAGATAGCAAGTTATAATGTAGTATATATCAAACATATTGATTTATCTTATTTACATATTAATGATATATTAAAATAAAAAAATTAATTTACTTTAGTAAAATTTTGTTATATTTATAATATGATATTAAACTAAACATCCTAACTAAATTTTAATGTAACAATAATAAATAAAATGATCAAATTTTTATTTTATATTTTAGTAAATAATTTATATTTAAATTAATAATTGCATCTCATTACTTATATCAAAAGGTTTAAATAAATATTTTATATAAAACATAATTTATTTTTATTAGTACTTAATGATTTATTACATTTTAATTATAATTAATAATATATTAATTAGTTTAAAACAGTAGCCGTGTAAATTTTTATTTTATTATATAATGATAACAATAAGTAAATAAGACGGTTAACATATTACAATAATTTATAATTATGTGATAAAATTATATTATAATAAAATAAATATTATTATATTTGTAATATAAGTAATGATATATAAATAGGTTAAATTAATATATTAATAAATTTTAAATGATAAAAATTACTAGAGAGACTAAGGAATAACTTATAACTTATCACAAAATATAATAACTTTCTACGAGATTTTTAAATTACAATAGGTTTTCAATTATAGAGGTTGGTAGCCATTTGTCTGCTAAGAATATTTACTATATTTTTATTTTCTAAATTTATGTATTTCAAGATATCTAAATTCAAAATATTTTTATTAAATAATTATCAAACTTAAAAATAAAATTTTAAATATTTTGTTTTAAAATTAAACCTTAATTTAATTACGTGTTAGTAATTAGTATTAAATAATATATATTTAGTTAATAATATAAATAAATTACAAAAAAGATAAAAACCAAGAATCAACATTAGTTTTTATGATTTTTTATAAATGATGAAAACAATAAAAAATAAAAACTAAAATTAGAAATTAGAAACTTTTGCCTGAACTTAAAAAAGAAAGCAAAAAAAACAAAAATAAAAATAGAACCACATAAACTCTTAAATAAGTTGATTAAGAATAGTCAACATTATTTGTTAATATATTGTACATAAATTCCTCGATATAACATCCAAAAATGTTAATTTGTTCGAGTTTGAAGCTCAGTCTAGTAAATTATAACCTTACATTTAAATAAATTGAATTTCATTTTTAGAGTACATCATTGACAGTTAGAAGATAATATATTGTATTTTATTCAATAAATAAAAGAGTGATGCTTGGTAAATCGATTGTGTCAATTTTTATGACATAAAAGAGTGTCTATTTGAAAAATTTTATGAAAAATAATTTGTATCATTTAAGAACATGATAATAGTTATTAAATAAATACAACTAAATACCTTATTGAAATAATATTTAATATCTATTTCAAAGTTAAAGAATTTAAATTATATTAGGTCATTTTATTATATTTTATTCATTGAATTTCGTAGAAATGTGTAATAAGCAAAATAATAATTATGGTTCAATTTATATGATATCAATATTACGTATCTAATTTAATAGTATATCAATTCACACTTTTTATAAATATTATGAAAAAAAAACTTTACATTATTATGTTTAATAAAACTCCTATTACAATACTCCATCAAATTCAAATTCCTTCTTATAATGTGACAATGCACTAGAACGACATTTTTTTATTAAGGAAGCTTGTAAAAGGAAAGTGAGCAGGAATAAAATGTTAAGGGTGATGTATATATGTAAAGATGCTGGGTCAAGTAATACACATATTTGAAGCTTCTTTTCTCTTTAGAAGTTATTGCCTTTCCCCGTAGAGGTCCTATCTTCCTTGGGAGTTTCGTGGTCATTTACTTCTTGACAACTTTTTATTTTCTGTGCATGCATTTATGATTGATGGCTTTATTTCTTTTAGTGTTAATGTGTTATGTTTGGCCTGTCTTTTTCTTGTTGAGTCTCCTCTCTTCCTTTGTGTTCTTTGTCGCCTTGTAGCTGTATAGCTTTATCTGCTTTGTTTCTTGCCTTTTCGCCCTTTGCTGCATTCTTTCTTTTTCTTATCTTGCTTTCAGTTTGTTGGTGCTGTGGGGTCTTGAGCTGAGACACTTTTGGTAGTATTTTTAGGCATCTGCTACTTTTTTCCTGGGATACCTCCTTAAGTCGCTATGGGAGAGGATCTGGAAGAAGCGTTGAGGCTATTTTCATTATCAGAAAGGGAGCAAAATGTTGCAGTGTTAGGGGAGGAAGATG